>VMRK01000318.1:0-66251 GCA_016801395.1 Leptodermis oblonga
TAGAGATATTTGCCCAATAATCATATTTTTAATGCTATATATGTTTAGCATTAATTTTTTGTATTAAAAATAAATAAATATATATATATCTCGTCCCATGCAACGTGGCTAGTAAAATATCGTGCATGTTTGTAATATTGAAATTAGTATTATAAAGACAAATGTTTAGATCATATTGCAACTTATTATAACCATGCACACTACAACTTAAGGCTCTGTCTAGTAAAGAGACTCAAATCATCTAATTTTGATTTTATAATATTAAAATTATATTGAAAATGTAAAAAGATATGTTGAAAATGTAAAAAAATTTATTAAAAATGTAAAAAGACTTATTGAAAATAATAAAAAACTATTATAAAATCAAAAGGACACTCAAACCATAACAGGACCTAATTAGCGCTAGATTTTTTATTTTATTTTTGATTGAAAAAAGCACTTGGGGTTTGAAGTTAGTTAATTCATATGAGTTATTTTTTCCGCTTCATTAAAAAAATATATATAAATGTACAATAATTTATGCATTTGAAGTACAGTTTTAAATAGAATTTTCGTAATAAAATAGAGGAAATAATGTAGTGAAGTACTATAATTGGAAATAATGTAGTGAAGTACTATAATTCTTTCACGAAACCTTTATGTTATTGAATAATGATCTAAGTTAAGCGAGTTAATGATTTCGTGAATAAATTATAGTCTGATCCAATAATAATATATAAGTGTATATATAAAAGTTTTCAATTTTGTCTTGACTAGTTGAATGCTTCAACGCAAAGAAATCGTCACCATTTTGGATTCCAATAGGCAATAGCAATTGATAAATTTAGCAGATAGTGCTTCAACTTTGAATTCTGATAACGACATATTCAGCAATGCCGCCACTGGGGATGAATTATTCTATTTAGCAGTTGTACTAAACAGGCGATTACTAATTATTTAGTATAATTTGATATAAAATTTCTCACTCTTGGATTCTTTTTAATTGTAAATTTACTAGTTATAATAAGCCTATTAATTAAAGTAAAATGATTGATGAAACACAATTTGAAAATTAAGATGCTAATATAATCCAAACGCTTGATGTGAATTTTTGCAATACATCTACACTTGCGAGATTAACTCGACACCCAGAAGTCAATATAAAGTAATAATAATAAAGGGAATAAAAGTGAATAACAATTACGTACATTTTTATTTATTTATTTTTGTTTAGTCAATAATAATTGTAATAACGTTAAAATTTTGTAGGGCTTTTGTCATTTTGTAACACAGGAAAAAATTACGCACAACATATTATTTGCTATTGGCTGAACTACAAGATAAGGAAATCTGTGGATCGGATGTCTATCGCTGATTCACTATAAATAGTGGAATAATCATAAAGTGGCCTTAAACGGCAAAACAATGGGGACAACCGCAATCGCCACCGCCGGAAAACCCCAACTCCAGTCACTAAGGCTGCTCCGCCGCACATATTTCAACCGCGTATTCGCAGCCGTTTACTTATTAGCCCTCGCAGCTCTACTCTACCACCACGCACTCACGCTCCTCCACTCCAAAACCTACGCATCCGTCGCCGTCGCCATTTCCATGCTACTCGCCGACTTTGTTCTCGCTTTCATGTGGTTAACTTCTCAGACGTTTCGGTTGACCATGCTAGTTCGCGAAGTCCACGAGGAAAATCTGGAAAAGATTTTTTCCAGGGAGGATTTTCCGGCCCTGGATATTTTCATATGCACGGCGGACCCCAACAAAGAACCGCCGCTGGACGTGGTTAACACGGCCTTGTCCGTCATGGCGTATGACTATCCGGCGGAGAAGATATCGGTGTACGTGTCGGACGACGGCGGGTCGGAGTTGACTCTGTTTGCTTTCGTGGAGGCTGCCGAGTTCGGAAGGTTTTGGCTGCCGTTTTGTAAGGAGAATAACATCGTGGATAGGTGCCCGGAGGCGTTTTTCCAATCGAATTATTCTCCAAGTTCTGAGACTCAAAATATTAAGGTACGTAGTTTTGTTTTACTATTTGTATTATTTGTATTATTTAATAATAAAAGTATAATTCTTTTGTTAAAGTAACAAGAAAAATGATGAGCCGTGTTTGACGTTACATGATTTTAAAAAATTGAGTACTTTGACCGTTACATGATTAAAAAAATCCTTAGTAATCCTTCAAATTATACATATATTAAATTGATTTTTCATTTGAATTATTTTTGAGATGGAATTAATCAAATCATCTCAGAGATTGAGAATTTTATTTGATGTTTTTTCTCCTTTGTTTTTCTTTTTCTTCCTATGCAAAATTTTAACGTTACATTTTTACATTTTCAAAATAAAAACGGAACGAGAAACCTCATATAATAATTAATCATGTATCTTAACCATTATTTCAGGAAAAGTACGAGAAAATGATGACGAAAATAGCAAGTGTGATGGAGAAAGGAAAAGTGACAGATGAAGACATTAGGCAAGAGGTTGAAGAAGCTTTTAGCAAATGGAAACAACCAACTTTCACTCGTCAACACCATCCTTCTGTTATTCAAGTAAATCAATCAATTCCCACTCTTTGATTAATTAGTCTTTTTTTAATTTATATATATATATATTTTTTAATAATGCAGAAGTAAAATAATCGCCAACAACGTTTGAAATATAAAAGTTGGGGTGTCCTCCTATTGATATTCCGGATCCAGACCCGTAACTCCAAACTTAGCTAGTGAATGGGCAATAACATTTCTACGCATGTCCACCTAGAAAATACCATCTAGTGCCAGCTCGCTACTCCTTGCCACAATTGACACAATAAGCTCCTGAGTCCCTAGCATTCGGTCATATTCACCCCTCATTGCCAAAACCACTGTTGCAGCGTCCCCAACTAGTGAGCATGGATGCCACCCATGTTGAACCAGAAGGTCAATCGCTACAAGACACGCCATGGCTTCCGCTACCTAAGCCAAATTTACTCATGAAATCTTCCTAGCTATCCCACATAACCATCTTCCATCCGCATCACACCCAATGTGTTACTCTCCCACCCGATGTTGCAGTGTCTATTATCACTCTTACACTTTCATATAATTTCAAGATGTGTTATTCTCTCCATCTTATTAAACGAGTTTAATGATATAATTATTTCAAAATTACAAAATACAATTCAAACATGACATTTTATAAAAGACGAATAGAGTAGTCGTTTTGCTAAACCTTCAAGATATTGGTTTTTTGTAACTTTCCATTGTATATATTAATAATATGTATAAACTATATGCTAAATTTAGAAAATTTCAGGTTTTACTGGAAAGTTTGAAGGACAAAGACATGGCGGGAAATCCCATGCCCAACCTGATTTACGTCTCCAGAGAGAAAAGCAAGGCCTCTCCTCATAACTTCAAGGCTGGCGCCCTCAATACCTTGGTAAGTCCTCGTTAATGGATAATTTTCAATGCCGTTAATAAAATTTTGTAATTTTAAAAAAAGTGTTTTTTTTCGAAAGCTTCGAGTATCGGCCGTGATGACGAACGCACCCATTTTGCTTACTCTGGACTGCGACATGTTCTCAAACGACCCGAAAACGCCACGAAATGTGCTGTGTCTTTTGATGGATCATCCGGATCGGGCCAGGGCCGGGTACTACGTACAATTCCCTCAGATTTATCAGGGCTTAAACAAGGCTGACATTTATGCGTCGGAGTTTAAGGTTCCGTTTCAGGTGAACCCATTGGGCATGGAGGCAATTCGAGGCCCAAATTACGTTGGGACTGGTTGTTTCTTCAGTCGTCGGGTTTTCTTTGGTGGGCCTAAATCATTTGTGGACCCAGAGATTCAGGAGGTCCGGCCCGATTACGTTGTCAAGAAGCCCATTAAGTCTGAGCCCATATTGAACCTGGCCCATCATGTAGCTGGATGTAGATATGAACAGAGCACTCATTGGGGTTCAAAGGTAAGACAAATGGAAAATTGTAGTTTTAGTCACTTTTGCTTCAATTGTTGCAAAAAAAAAATCATTATTGTATGTAGGATGTTACCATTTGTGGCCGTTTTAACCTGTTATTATATGTTTTCAACCGTCAACATACCTAAAAGTTTTTCGGTTATTGTAAAGAACTTATATTAATATTGATTGAGACATTTACTAGAAAGAACAAATAATATATTAAAATAGCTAACACAATACATGCAAAATGGTTTTCTTCACTACAATTTAAACAAAAGTAACAAAAAGTGTAATAATTTCGAACACAAGTGGCTAAAAGTATGATTTTTCCGTAAGAGAAATCTCAAATGAAAAATGACTGTTTTACTTCTTTATGTTTTCATGTTAGTATTCTTGTTTCTTATTTTGCAAGATTGGCATTTCTTTTATCATTTTTATATGAAGAAGAAGATCAAACATGTGATTAGTTATCCATTAATTAGATGTTTGATTACCTATCTCCCATTTAATTATTTATTTGACTGATTATTTCAAGTAAAAATGATCAAAAGTGCAAAATTTGCAAACGTAACGAGCAATACCAAAAAATAGCCATTTTTTCCAATCTCAAATTAGCATTAATGAATGATGGTGTCCCACAGAGTGATATGAATTTGCTTCACTTTGAAATGTGCAGATTGGATTCAAATATGGGACGTTGGTAGAGGATTTCTACACTGGTTTTCGACTTCAATGTGAGGGGTGGCATTCTGTATTTTGCCATCCCAAGAGGCCAGCATTTCTTGGGGGTATACCAATCTCCCTCTATGATGTGCTCAGCCAAAATAAACGATGGTTTGTGGGATTTCTTGAGGTAGTTTTCTCCAAGTACAGTCCAGTTACATATGGTGTCCGAGCCATGGGGATTCTAGCATCTTTCACTTATGGCCATTATGCTCTCTATTCCCTATGGTCCATTCCAATTACTGTATATGCCTTCATTCCTCAACTCAGTATGCTCAGCAATTTCTGCATTTTCCCAAAGGTAATCATTGAAGAAGTATCCATATTTAGTTGGCTGTGTTTCCATGTTTAATGGATGAATTTCAAAAGTTCTATGCTTTGTTTAAGAATTCTGTTAATCCCACCTTTGCACTTTGAAAAGGGTTTGCAGAAAAATTGAGTCTTGAAAGAAAGCAAGAACAGGGCAGTGGTATTGAGAACTTTGGTTTTTCTTGAAATTTTACAGGTTTCTGATCCATGGTTTTTCTTGTATGCCTTTTTGTTTCTCGGGGCATACGGGCAAAATTGTTGGGAGTTCATTTTAGCTGAGAGTACATTTGAAAGGTGGTGGAGTGACCAAAGATTTTGGCTCATTAGAGGTCTCACAGCTCACACATTTGCAAACATTGAATACATAATGAAACTTTTAGGCGTTCCATCACAGGGATTCAATGTGACAAGTAAAGTAGTTGATGATGAACAAGGGAAGAGGTACGATCAAGGGCTTTTCGAGTTTGGCGTGCCATCGCCAATGTTTGTGCCCTTATCAATGGCAGCAATCATCAGTTTGATAGCTTTCCTCTATGGTTTTGTGGATGTTATCATCAAGGGGGGAAGCTTGGACGCCTTGTTTGTGCAAATTTTTATTGCTGGTTTTGGACTCTTGAATTCATTACCAATTTATGAAGCCATGGTCTTGAGAAATGATAAAGGAAGAATGCCTACTAGGATCACCATAGTTTCTACTATTCTTGCTTTTGGTCTTTATATCACAAGTTTATTTGTACTAAAGATGTAACAACAACAACTAAACCTTTGTCCCACTAGGTAGGATCGGCTGTATGAATAATATCTCGCCATCGGCTATACTAAAGATGTAAGTGGTCAAGCAAAATCTGTAGCATTTCCTATTGTAATCTCTTCTGTTACAAAACTTTTGCTGAATATTTATTGATACTCAGTGAGTTTGTCATATGCTATTTGAGCAACTGAAATCTTTGTATGGCTAACTGCTAACTTAAAGGGATCTCTTCCTGGATGGTTTTGTTTACAACGAATTCTCCCAAGCAGCAAACATTAATTTGCAGCCTCAGAATTCAGCAATGTTTCTAAAACCAAGCAAACTCACCATTTTGGGGAGCAAAAACACAGTTCTTTCCCTAACAGTTTCAACTCTGAATGCTTATAACTACGGATTCATCAGCACTGTCGAGACAGACTGGGTCTCCCGATGATGATCCCGATGATCCTGAATTTGGATCCACTGAATGTTCTGCTGCACAAACTTCAACTCTGGAGACAACTATAGTCAGTTGCTGTGGCTGCTCCACATGGACTATTCGCGAGGTCTCAGTTTCTGGCCTGTGTGAGTTATCATTTCCTGATGCAGTTGGTTCAGGATTAGTAGCTTTGGTTGTGGAAATGGCAACAGAGCATCTACAAAGTGGGCAAGTAGCGTTTGAGTGGAGCCAATGGCTTATACAGTCAATGTGGAATATATGCTTGCATGATGGGATCTGGTGCAGTTCCTCTTTGACTTCAAATTCTCCCAGACAAACGCAGCAGCTGTAAAGTTTTTTTCATAAAATTCGTTAAGCGTACATGATTGCATTTACTTTTTATGTCATGACATTGAACAGATCAGTAGAAGTATTACTTACGGTCTTGAAAAGTATTACTAACTGCATAAGCAACTAAATGTGGCGGTGATTTTTTTGCAGAAATAAGGCTCCTAAAGATTGTTTGATGCATTATTGTGACATCTTATAAGCTGTTAACAGAGGAAAATGCAGTTGTAAGTTCTTACAGTGTTTCCCTTGCCTTTGAATGTCCATCATACTGTATTACTGGAAGCTTTTCCTTGAAAATTTGCTCCACATCCGTAGCAGCCTAAAAAGATTGAATTGATCATTACTTTGAAGTGAACTAGATTTGCACAGAAAAGAAATCCAAATCCCTGTAAGTGTAGTAGAGTGGAGAGATCAGGAGGGTTCTCACCGATGAACTGACTACAGCTGCTCGTCGATTTGAGTTCTGTGGAGGATTAGCTGAAGTTGCAGAAATGGAAGAAACCCTCTTCTTGAGATAGAACAAGTAAAACAAGAGAAACAAGATTATAGAAAAAAGTATTGGGATTGAGAATATAAAAGCCTGGTACAGTTTAAGCTGAAGTTCTTCGGAGTACAAGTGAGAAGGAACTGGAGTTTGTGGACTAAAACCTCCCATGATCTTGATGAAAATCTGTGTGTTTGTTGATGATTTGGGAAGTTAGAAAGCTCTGGGACTTGAAACATATTATCTAGCTAGTTTGTGAAGGTTGCATTCAGCTTTTATATGTGAGTGGGAGGGAGATTTGTGCCTATGTGGGGTGGTTATAGCATTGATAAAAAAGTACTCCTTTTTCACTATAAAATAAACATTGATCATAAAGGGCTGCTGAAATTCAAATCTGATGCTTTTAAGCCTATGCTGCAAAGCTTGAAACTGGCCATTTTGGGATCCTTGGCTTGTCTTTATCATCTCCTACACTATCCCTTCAGTCTGTGGAAAGAAGACTGAAAGTGAATTCACCGTCGTGCAGGAAATAGAATGTCATGATTCTGACAGGCAATTCGCTACACAGAGATAGATTGGAACAATGTCACATCAGACTACACACTACTCTTTTAATGGAACGGAAGAAGTTAGATCTTTTTTTTCCCGAAATGGGAGGTGAAAACTACTACTACTACTACTAGACAGTGTGAACAGTTTAAATGAAACTCCTCAGTAAATGTCACTTTTCTTGTTCAGTCAGGTAGGCAAAATGCAGCAAATGGAAAGGAGTTTCGGTTCGAATGGATGGAGGGTTCTTTCTGTGCCTAACCTCACTAACAATTTATTGCTCTTAATCATGCATTCTTTATTTCTATTATTACAGAGATGTGTCAACTTTTTACCTTACGTTTTGGCCAAGACTCAACTGATTCTGGAATAATTGCTGTACCTATCTCTGTACTTTTTCTCTGCACAATTAACGGTCTTCAAAGTCCTATGCTTTTCCTTTACGTATAAGTATGTCCAGAATTGATACTTATTGGCATCAATAAAAACACATCTTCAAGAAAGGATTACTTGCAGAATACCTGAGTGAATTCTTCAGACATCTTTTCTGGCGCTAACGGTAAGATGTGATTTATATAACCGATCTCACATACTGAGTATTCAGTCACGATGTTTACTTCAATCGGATAAGTGAGAACAGGGGCAATAAAATATGCAAATAAAGAAGATAAGTGTAGACTTTGTTAGCCATTTTATTTAAATCAGAATTAGTATTCTGTAAAACATGATTGATTAAATATCTTGCTGTTTAAGATTATGCAGCCTATACTTTTTGCCTTTCTTAAGCGACTCATTCCTTTCATCACCACTTTTTCTGTATTTTAGTAATTCTTAGGGACACTTTCCACTCCATTTTAGAGTTTTATAATGAATTTGTGGGCATTTTGTGCGATAAAGATTTCACTGTGTAAATGTGGGTCATGAACAATCTCCTCTTCTCCTTTTTTTTTTCTCTCAAAGTGGGGGGTGCTCTGGACATATCTCTAACAGCAACACAGAAGAAGATTCTCTGGATTTGGCAATCGGCAATTGGCAAAAGCATCAGCATCAGCCATCACTGTTTCTACACTTATTTGAAGGAGAAAAAGTGGCCAAGTGCTTTCTTTTTCCTGCGCATATAGAATGAGCGGCTGCTATGGAAGTCTTAACATTGGATATTCCAACAGTCCCAACAAACGAAATTCCAGAGGATAAAAACACAATCTTGAGTGCACTTGAGGATAGTATAGACATCATTGGAATAGCTTCCCATGATTGAATTTTCATTTGGTTTTCTGTGTTACCTCTAGATGAGATTTGCTTATTGATTTCTACTATCTCCGTCCCACTAAAAGAGTAGCGTTTCTAAGATTGTTTTAATGAAACGGATCAATTAGATATTAACTTACTTTCCCACTAAACATTTTCATCTTCATCGTATCTATCATTACTCAGGCTTGATTACACACAAACTGCTTCTTAATGATGGTTGGAACATAATTTACTAGTGTTGTGATTAGCCATTTAATTTCACACACAGTGCAGCCTTGATGCAAGTTATGCTAATGTTCCAGGAGGCAGGGCAGGGGATCCATAACAATCCTTTTCATCTTAAAGAATGAAATGAAATCAAGCAGCAAGTTGAAAGATCAAGTTGCATACAATCAAGAATATAATATTCATGACATCAACACAATTCCACAATAACAATCAACAAGTGAAAGACAAACTCATTACGTGGCTGTGCAACTAGCAAGAAAGAAAGAGGGAAGATATTTGTTCCTCTGCTTTAGACAATGCTCCAATAGAATTTATCTCCATTATGTTACTCCCTCCGTAACATTAGAATAATCCACTTTGCAATACTTACAAACATTGCTGTAACCAAAGGAAGCAAAGGAAAAATGTGTATTTATAGTAGAATGATTTTTATCATAGAAGATACAACATTTAAAAAATAGGAAAGAAGTGCAAGTGGCAAGCAAAATATTCCATTCTCATTGCAGATTTCTCTATTCCGATCTGCCTTCCTTTCTCAACTAGACAAATGATTTCAAAACTAGGGCTACATTAGTACTTCCTCTTTCTAATCTTGAAACTCAGTGACCGAATAACGTCATCATCGGCATTCATGGTTGTCTCAAGAGCTTCCATGGACTCAGGTTTGGTGAAGTAGGTAAACAGAAGGTAAATACCATCCAAATAAGTGTTGGTCTCTCCTGCTTTATTTCTCTTTCTAATGCTGTAAGCAAGAGGAATGACCCCTCGGTTGAACACTTCTACATACATACCCCCACCGGCAACAAGCAACTGTAAAGAAACCACCAAACAAAGGAACCAAGATACAGAGAAAATTCAGTCTATACATCCACACAAGTCCAGTAGGAGTAAATCAAATTATGATTTGTAACGTCCTGTATCAATGATAGGAAGTATGCATTTAGAACCGAGGAAGAAGTGATATTAAACTAAACAGCAATATAATCGAACACACACTAAGTAACGAAACTAATGGTGCAATCAACATCAACAACTCAACATGCTAGGTAAGATTGTGAAATCTGAGTTTTATTTAGTATCTCAAGATTGGCAGAAGTTTAAGACTGGTGAAAATGAAATGCAATAGTAGTGAGGCAGGTGCATTAAAGAGTCAAATCGAACGTCAAAGGTTTCAATTATTTATAATTACTCAAAGATAAAGGACAACTTAAGTGGAATACAAGAAAAGTGGCAGTAAGAAAGGGCAATATAATTAATCTGAAGTGCTTGAAACAGTATTGCAGAATCTTCAATGATAGTTAACCCTAATGGAAAATCTAGGTAGGTCACAGGATGTTCTATATATCAAATATTTTGTATTAGTCTGTGAACGATAATGAAGTGGTGCAGTCTGAAAAGATGGCACTCTTTAACATTATCGACAAACTTTACCATGAAAGTTCATCTTTCTTGTACTAAATCAATTTATCCCTTATTAATCACGTGGATCCAAGCAGCTCAAAGGCATTGAAAATGATCAAATTGCGACCAAAATCCAATTCAGCTCTTATCACAAAACCTACAACCCTCTTCTGCCACAAACCAATACATCAAAGCATCCATTAATACACTTTCTTGCACTAAATGAATTCCAAGGCTCGGCATAGGAAGCAAAACTTTTCATCCCAATAAGAACATATAGTAATTCCCACTCAAGATGCAAACTTTACCCAATGAACTAATTTTTAACCAAGCTAATATGCCTAATTCAAACGAACCCAGAAAAATAGAAGCACGAAAGTAGTAAGAAAACTAAGAAAATTACCTCCTCATACTTCTGAGTGAGAGTGAGACGCTCATCTTCAGACATATCAGGTCTCAAAACCGCCATTGTTTCATACTGGCGAAGCCCAGGTGGGCATTGGGGTTCCTCTTTATCCTCGACGGCAGTGATGCCGGAGCCGGGGGAGATTGGCGAGTCGTCATCGCCTTCCAACCCACCTTCAAAGAAAGAACCGGAGAAGTCCATAGTCTGAGCTCTGATTGATAAAGCTGAAATCTTGGAGGCCCGGTGGTTGCAGGAGACATAATTGTGGGATTTGGGAAATGGGTTGAGGGAGCAAGTGAAGGAGAAGAGGGATGACGGCGAGGAAGAGCAGCTGCCGCTGCTGAGCGTCGAGAAGATTAAGGAAGAAGA
Organism: Leptodermis oblonga; assembly: GCA_016801395.1. Lineage (NCBI taxonomy): Eukaryota > Viridiplantae > Streptophyta > Magnoliopsida > Gentianales > Rubiaceae > Leptodermis > Leptodermis oblonga. Next base: position 11,175 of record VMRK01000318.1, read on the forward strand.
TGATGAAGAAGCCATCTTTGTTGGTTGGGAAATTGAGAGGTCCCTCACTCCCCTCTCTGTTCTTTTTGGATTTTGATTACAAACATTGGATAAGGAGAATTGTTTTTGCTCTATCGCTTTTGTACGGCGTCGTTTCGAGGAAATGCTCATGAAAGCGTGATTGAGAACTCAAACCTTATGAATTTTATAAACTCCATCTTCATCAATAAAAAATAATTAGGTTTGATTAAATTTCATTATTATTTCTCCTTCAAATTCTAAAGTTTATATAATTAAAAACTCTAAATTATATTCAAGTCTCATTGAAAATTTTAAGAACCATAACATACATCTCAAATATAATTTTCTTTATAAAACATTGAAAATTTAATTTTGAATTCATTATTCTTATCACATGAGATTCTTTGTATGCTATGACCTCCTCCAAAAGTGAGGAATATAAATGGAAATTTATGCATTAAAATTGTTTGTTCCTTGGTTTTTTAAATATTTTTCTCCCTCACACATTTGTGAGAGAACAAACTAATACACAGAGGACTCGCTCGACAAACTACTATTTTCCCCCCTATTTTCATGTATGTTAGAAACTTCTACTTTTTATGATTTTCCAAATTTTGGATTCCTGGTAAAATTTTGGTTACATTCAATATTATGATCCTCTCTTTTTTTTTCAGGAAAAAAGGGGGGAAAAAATCAAGTATAGTTGATTATCGATCAAAAAGCATCTTGTGTTAAAAATAAACAATAAAAAGGTTACTCAAAACAAAATTTAAAAAAAAAATAAAACTAATAAGTAGATAAATGAAATCATGGGCTATAGCTCACAACTTTAAAACTAATATTTGGGCTACAAGCCCAAACTAAATAAAACAAATATTGGGCTAAAACCCATATAAATAAAACAAGAATTGGGTGACAGCCCAAACTGAATAAAACACATATTGGGTGATAAATGTTCTTGTGTCGTCTTCCTGCAAAGTAAGTCGAAGGAAGAAGTATTCTTCAAGCAAGAAAGCAAGTACTTGAGAGGGAGAGAGAGAGAGAGAACCAGCGAAGCGATTCGTAGAGAGAGAAACAATGGATCCCAAATTCACAGAGGTTTCACAAACCTTTGATAGATTCAAAGCTGCTATTGTGCGCAAAGATTTCGACACCTGCACCACACTGCTTTCCAGCTCAAGGTATAAAAAAAATAATCCATGTTCCATAGTCCATCAAGAATTGCTGTAAATATTTTTGTTTTTGTTTGCTGTGGAAGCCCTTTTGTGTTTTGTCCCCTTTGATTCATATTTGTTGTTATAATCGCATATGAGCTTTACCTTAGTAATGAATTGTTAGATTTTAGGTTTTACCCTAAAAGGGGGGAAAATGGTTTCTTGCCATTCTGGGTCTGCTCAGATTTTTCTTGAAAGAACAGAAAGACGGACATTCTAGGCTGAATTGGAGTTTTTGTGGTGTTTTCAGTAATTGTGTTTGGTGAAAAGGATGATGTGAAATTCAGATATGCAGGCTGCGCGATTGAAAATAGCTGAATTGGGTTGAGGTGGGCTGAAAAATGTGAACTTTGGGACTTGAAACACAAGAATTAGAAGAAGTCGGGGATTAGTTAATACTTCTGAGAACAGTTGAGACAGTAGTATTGTGATGCCTAAGCTTAAGATTCAAACTTGAAAACCTGTTCTTTTCCCTTTTTTTATGCCTCCCAATGGTAATCAGCTCACTGGATGTCCATTTTAAAGTCTTCCGCATGATTATGTATGCCAACTCTCAGATTTGAATGAGATCCATTTGCTTGGTCTTCTTTTGCAGGTTGCATTGACAGGATTCAAGAGCCTTCCTCCATTGTTTGAGAATACGCCAAATGCTGTTGATGAGTTAATGCTAGCAAGTAATGTTTTCACTTGTAATACATATTTTGATGTCGTTTATTGTATGAATTACTTATTTTACCAAGTATATGCCCTTTTTAGTATATGTATTGGGTGTTTTGGTGCATATCAGTGTGACTTCTATTAAATGAGCTAGAAAGATACTTTGTTCTGTATGCTATCAAAATGTGTTTTGGATTTTATTTTTTAAATATTAAAAGTGTATTGGAAGTGCAAGGAGGTGTACTGGGAACGATGAAAATTGATTTTTTTTTTTTAAATGTTTTGAAGAAGTGTATAGAAGATACCATATCTTTTGTTTACATAGTTTCTTTCTTGTTCAATTCTACCCTGTTTCCCTTTAACTTCCTGAATGATTGTGCTAGTTGTACAGTTTTTGCTGTTCTTAGGGATTCACATGTCACTTTTATGCTTGTGCTGTGTATTTACATAGTATGAATGTCATATTAGAAGCTCTCCCAGTTTTTCTGCTCTTACATTGTTATTTTTTGACATTTAGGGGATATATATGAACATGCTGTTGTTTTGAGTGTGAAGATTAAGGATCAGGATGCCTTTGAGAGAGATTTCTTTCAGCTGAAACCTTACTACACTGATGCACGGTAAGTACTTCATTCTGGTTTGGTTGTACACAATTGCATACAGTTTGCTTATTTATGATTACTTAGTCTTCTCAAATTTAAGTTGAGAGTATGATATTCTCCAATTTTCTTTTCCATATTCCTACCTTTCTTCCGTGGAGCAGCGACCGTCTTTCACCTTCACCTCAAGAGTATCCCATCTTAGGCCTTAACCTTCTGAGACTGCTTGTACAAAATAGAATTGCTGAGTTTCACACAGAACTCGAGTTGCTCCCTCCAACTACATTGGAGAATCCTTGCATCAGGCATGCTATTGAATTAGAGCAATCGTTCATGGAAGGAGCTTACAACCGTGTCTTGAGTGCTAGGCAGACTGTACCTCATGAAACTTATGATTATTTCATGGAACTGCTAGCAAAGACAGTCAGGCAAGTCCCTTAAGTCCCTTTTTGCTTGTCAACTTTTATTAAAAGGGATTTTTTTCACTCATAATTTCCATCTCACTTTTGTGGAAATTATTGGTTTTGCGGCACGAACGCATATACCTCCTAATTTTGTGCATTACTGATTCATGTGAATGTCCATTTATTTGTGGTCCGGTCACTTAGTTACAAATATATCTTGCTGGTTTTCTAAGCTTGCTTTTATTATTGATTATAGGGATGAGATAGCTGGATGCAGCGAGAAGGCTTACGACAGTCTCTCAATTAGTGATGCTCGGCAAATGTTGTTGTATACTTCAGACAAAGAAGTTTTAGCATATATCGAAGAGGTACTTTGTGCAGTTAAATGTTCCCTCTTCCTTCTGCCCCAGCCAAAAATAGGGGGCAAAAAAACCACATTCTTTTTTTTTTTTTTTTTTTTTTGGTGCAATTATGAATTTTATACTATCTGTCTGTTGGCAATTGGTAATTGCCTGTGAAACGGTAAATAAGAATATTTCTGTCTTATTCATGGTACTTAATATCAACCTCTGTAGTCTCTCCTGAAATTTTGTAGAGATGAGAGTTGGAGAGAATTTTGGATTAGTGAATGAGAATAGGCAAACCTACACCTGTTTCCTTTATCTGCCATCTCACAGATGTAAACTGGAATCATCGGATGGGCAACATAGGCTTCTGATTCTTCTGAGCAATGCGATTTTCGTAACATAGTTCCCATTTTTTTAATTTTTTTTTAACCATTGTGTAGTAATGATGCTAGTGATAAATTTCTTACTCTTACAACTGTATTTGCAGGAACATCCTGAATGGGAGATCAAGAATGGGCTTGTGATTTTCCAAAGAGCAAAAGAAAATGCACCTTGCAAGGAGATCCCCTCTCTGCAGCTTATCAATCAGACTCTCGGTTATGCTCGGGAGCTGGAGCGAATCGTTTGAGGAGGGATCAAAATGCTGCTGATCTTTCCCCTCTGTACTTCATTCATTTCTTTTTGCGGAATTTTGTTATGCTTGGACAAGATAAGATTTTCGAAAGGCGTTTGTATTTCAATTTAGTCAAAAGATTTGGTTGTTCTTCTCATACACCTTTGGGGTAAAATGCTACTTTTTAGTTTTTACTTGAGTCAAGCATTCCTTTATGACAAGGTGCAAATATAACAGTTGTTTAGATGTTGAATTTGGTTTGCGGTCGTCTGAAATGGACCACAAAGATGAAAGAATCCAAATAAAAAATTACATCACCATCAGACAATTACATCAGATTCTTTTCATGATTCTTTTTTGCAGTCTTATGACAATGAAGTTTGAACAACCATGATCGATAAATAAATGCCAGTTCCAAATCTTTCCTGCAACTTCATATGGTTAAATGTTAGAATTCTCCAGCCTGCTAGTTCATTGTAGCATCTATAATACTAATGAATTGCCACAACACCAAAATTTGCCATGAACCTAACCCGTTATAAGTGATTAGTTATCCCGAAACACGACCCGATTGCCATTCTACCAACTGGTTTTGGGAGGGTTTCTTTTTGTGGGGGTCAAATAGTGAAGACTAATGTGTGTTTTGAATCAAAATTTGGTTGTTCTTACTTTGTTTTTGTAGGGGTTGGGGTTGGGGAAAATGAATGATAAAAGAAAGGCGGGAATGAGCCCACAGGTCGTCAGCTTAGCATGCTTACTATAATGCTAATTTCTAAAATTGCAACTCTGCATTTAATTGCAAATTGGCTGGCAAAGAAAAGAACCCTTTTTCTTCTAAGTGATGTGATGAAAAGAAACTTTAGACATTGATTTATACGATTCGTCCAGCACTGAAATCTTGCCTTAGATACTCATCACTGTCGGCCATTGGGGCCACCATACTTTTCTATATCTTGGCAATTAACAGCTAGAATTGAACTTAAAAGAGTTTCAAAGCGATCAATTTACTCTGTTCCTAAAAGCTCCGGTGATTATTTCCTTCTTTCAGCTTTATATATACTGATGATTGCCACTCGGAGTTCTTCTTGTGGGGTGTTTTCTTGCCAATATCATATCGTCGTTTGAGATTGCAGAATGATCATGAAAACAGAGCACATGCATAATAGCGTTCTTGTAGTAATAATCACTGATGGGTTTTGCTTAAAATGTTGAATGATTGTTTGTTTTTACCCATGAAAGAAAAATGTTTTTGCTCAAAAAAGTATTACAAATAGACTCGGGACAGAGAGATTACGTGTGACTTTTAACATCCTTATTATTTGAAAGCAGATTCTTGAATTCCTCATTCATGGAGTCATGACCCCCCCTTATCCCTCTCTATTATTGGTCTTTGCCTCCTTTATATTGTTTTTTCAATGAAAAAACCTCCCACATAACTGAGTTATTGCAACCCATTACTCTCAGTTCCCTGAATTCATCTTATATCTTTGAAGTTTGAACCCTTTGATTGTCTTACATTGTTTTTAAGTTGATTAATCTTCCCACTGTCCAGGTTTGACTTGGCTTTGTGATAATTAATGTGGGGTTTTTCTTTCTTTCTGAAAAAGATGGAAACTTTATGGTTTCCTAGATTAAATGCAATTCACATGATTTTACTGAAAAGAAATTATAAATATATCTCTTCTCTTGCAGTTATTGGAAGTGGAAATTTGTTTGATTTTACCTTCATCATGAATGCTCCTGGAGTTTCTTCCCATTCTGATGAATTTTTTCTTCAGCACAGCTTAGCCTTTTCTGAAAGTCTCAAGGTATGTTTTTTGCTGTGTTAATCTTCTCCATCTATGGCAGAGAGTTGCATATACTGCTGATTCTTGGAACTGCTTAATATTTCTTCCAGGACTTGAAGAACTTAAGGATACAGTTATATTCAGCTGCAGATTACTTTGAATCATCTTACAAAAAACATGAATATAAGCAACTGTAGGTAAATTGATTTCACTTTCTGTTGTTAATGAAACTGTGAGGTTGATTTTGATGTTTGTTCAACATGGAAAAGGGTGGTGGAAACAATAAAAGATTTTGCAAGTAAAGCTCTTATCAACACTGTGGATCACTTGGGGACTGTAGCATATAAAGTGGACAGTTTCTTGGATCAAAAGGTTGATGAAATTTCTGCTGCAAGGCTTCGGTTTTCTGACCTAGAACAGGTACTTACTGTAGTCCTTTTGTAGCAAGCTTGTTTTGGACATTCAAACTTCTCCATTTAAGCTTCTTTGAATCCTTGATCATTCTTGATTTGATTTTGGTTTTAGAAATTTAGAACCTGCCGAGGATTCATCGATCACAACGGCCGTTTACAGCAGTCATTGGTCATCAAAACACCCAAGCACTATAAGCATTACAAGATTACAGGCAATGAATTCATCATCTTTCTTGAACTGTTCTTTTTAGCTTCTACTTTGGGAATGGAAACTGACTTTAGTTAACTCTGCACTCTGTTCTTTCAGTTGAAGAAAGCAAATTTAGGAGCAATCTGGACTCTAAGGACAATGAACACTTAACCAAGCCGGGTAGGTGATCCGTATGTTCTCTTTAAAATGACAAAACTCCCTACGTTTCACTGAAAGAATTCTGTTTGGAGTTGTATCTTGTGAATCATAAACACAAATATCTCTGGACTCTTCTAATGGAACATAAAAAGTACGTTAGAAGCTAGCCTTTTAACTGCAGGCTAACAAAACCAATGTTGTGTTTTCCTACCATTTGCTCATTTACCCCAAGTACCTTTCCTTTTTGGCCCACAAGACATTGAAATTTATTGCTTGAGATATAATAAATGAATGAATCTGAGAATTGGTTCCTTTTGATGACTTTTGTAGCCAAAGCTATCCAAGAAGCAGTTGTGAAGCCCCATTCAGCATTAATGAGGTACATATGATTGGCTGTTCAATTTTTGGTGCCACTTTTAAGATCCTGGGATGTTTCTACTTACCATTTTACCAGTAGATAACATGATGTTAAAACACATTGAGTAATGCAGAAGAGGACATCTTACGCCGGCTTCTACTGAATCTTCTCCGGCGCCTATTTCCTTTTCTCTTCTGAGGATCACACCAAACCAAGAAGCTGGTATGCATCTGTGGTTGGTTTTACTGCTTTGAGTTTTAACCATTTTAAGTACTGTATGTAGTATTTACTGATGATTCTCAACTCAACTGGGATTAGGGAAACGATCTGTTTCGCCATTTCGCCTTCCACTGAAGCGTTCTGGATCTGTCGCGAGCAGATCAACTTCTCCAAAATCTTCTGCTACTGCAAAACGGGTGAGATGAGAATCCACACTACTTTCCTAAGATGTTGGATAAACTAATAATCTTGGCAAGTTTTATTTGATGACAGTGTCCTTCCGAGCCTCGGCGAGCAACTGCATTGATTAAGCATCCAGAGGCAAATAGAGGAAAAGAAGTTCTAGTGTACTCCAAGAACAGCAAATCTCTGCTTAAAGCATTGCTCAGTATGAATCGGTCAAAAAAGCAGAGTGCGCCACACAGATTCAAAGATGACAAATGAGAAAGTGCAGCATGTAAATTGCTTCTCATCCGAAACACTACTGAAGGAATAAGCCTTCATCCTATCAATTCTTGAACATAGTTTTTAAGGCATAGCCATCAACAGTTGTAATATCCACCGAGAAAATATGGTTAGCAGCGAGAGCATATTGATAAATCCCAGTAGATTAGCTTTGTATCAGAATTGCATTACAAATATTTCACAGATGTTTATACATAGTTTGTTCCTCTGCGGCTTAGAACAACAAAGACCGCACATCCAAAAGTTATTTTCAGTACATCCTCATATGATGCACTGAACAGTGCTGTTTTACCTGTGATGGTGTTAACACTTGAGAGATTAAACACCAAACAATCGCAGAAAATTGCCATGATCCCATCTGAGATTGAAATGAAGCTTCCTTCCACCTATGATCTTTACTCCAAGTCGATACAAGGAAGTTGGTGGTCGTGGTCTTTTTAGTTCAAAAGGGCATCTTCAGTCAGCTCACTAAAATGCTTCATCCGGCATTCAACACCATGAAAGTATTTAAGACATTGCATAAGATGGAAAGGCATGGAAGTGGTTTCCATTCAAAATCCAAGATCAAAACTGGGAAATTCTTCTGTTTTCTTTGTCTTTATGTCCTGTTCAGAAGTAATTTGAGAACCAGATCTCCCATGAGTACCATCACTTAAAATTGCCGCACCAATGACTTTTCTTCCATTCAGCCACCTTCTGTCACTTGATTTATTTTCTGCACGAGGCTAAACCAACGGAAAAAGTACATGTTTTCAAAAAAATATGCATTTAAGAGAGACACATCAAACAAACCAATATAATTCAATGTCAGTTGTTATCTTTTAACAGCTTTTTTCTTGCACATAGATATTCATTCATCTTCTGTTCCCACACGGTTTTACAATTTTGATATTACATGGATGTAACACTAGTCAAATTAGGTTTGGTCTTTTGAGATTGGGCAGAGAGGAAAGGGATATAAAGTACTCAAAATCAAATAAAATGTCAAAGATCAACAAACTAAAAGGGTAAAAGTTGAGAGCAATGAACCTGGGAGACGATTTGGGGTTCTACATTCGTAGAGAATTGATGTGTGTCAGAGCCGGACAGTGCTGCAGGTGCTCTTTCCTTTGGATTCTCTGTGCAGCAAAAGTTAATTTATTGCACATAAGTTGGGAGATGAAGCTGGTGATAATGTCATTGATAGAAGACTTGCCTTTACAAGAAAATAATTCAGTATGATTTCCACTTTCTAGATCTCTTGACTGGTCTCCCAAAACTGCAGCAGTTTTTGGTTTTAAGGCCAGCTCTGGCAAATCCAAACTTTTTGGTTCAAAACCTGGAGCATCTTCATATTTCCTACAATTGAAGGAGAATCAATATCAGCAACATGTTTGTAGCTCCTGATCTGGCAACATTCAGCATAAACAAAATTATTTGTAAGGAATACGAGTAGCAAGAACTTCAAAAACTGGTTCAGCAATACTACATAAAGATATAAAGAATGATACCGAGGGACTACCCACGCATTGGGGGGAAAAAGTAATTACTTACCAAGCCAAAGATCGATCATTCAGTTATTAACTAGCCTCTCGGATTTTTGTATTTTTGTGGTTGTTATTTATTTATTTATTTAGTTTTTGTCCATTGAAGAGGAAGAAAAATCTTAATTTAACCACATTTCTGTAAACTAACCCAACAAAGAAGCTAGAAGCAGCTTCAAATCCTGTTTTGTCAGATTCAGAAATTTCAACCAAAAGTGCTTGTTCCAAATCTTCATATTTTGAAATCTCACTGCTTTCTGTTTTCCTTGTCTTCTCTTCATGCGTGTACACTTTTTTGCTTCCTTCATCAGACGTATCTTGCAGTTCCTTTTTCTGAAAGAAACTGGATGACTGTGGAGTATGCAGCCCATCTTCACTCTTGGTTTTTCTGAGAATGGATAAGATCTCGTGTGCTGATACAACAGAAATCTAAATAACTTCTCCCATAAGGAATGAGAAAATTGTACAAAATGAAGTTCTGAGAAAAAGTGGACTGAATCACCACGTAAGAATCTTTACAATAAACCACTTCTTAAAAAATTAACAGTTTACCTGCGCGTACAGGCTTTTTGCTTGATTCCGGAGCAGATATATTGTTCTCATGAATGGGGCTTTTAAAGTTAGCATTTGTACGCCTAGAAGGAACTTCTTTTCGACATTCTCCTATAATTCCAAGAAAAAGAACCGATTTGTCAAAGCATCAAAATAAAAGGGAATCCAAGATGTAAAAAAAATACCACACCAAGTAATATAAATGGATTATATGCCACAGAAATATCAATGATGGATGATCCGTCGTGCATGATGGGTTAAAAATAAACAGTTAATAGATCTGATAGCTCACGGAGAAGCTACAGTACTGAATTCAATAAATCGAAGTTGCCAAAAAGGGAAAAAGAAGAGATGAATGGAGATGTACATGACATATTCTAGCCTAAAGAAATTTCTCAGTGTACCCAGGTGGGAAAGTCTGTCCTTGACCCAAACAGCAGAAAAGATGCTTGACCAGAATCTCAACCTGCAGGAAATAGGCAGAGATGGCATACCTACAGGAAATTGGCTGCGGAAATGTAACTGGCCTTTTGCTCTTTCTGTTTTACCATCCATTTTGCAAATCATCCCTTCAACTTTAATGTCTATTGGAGGTTTACGATCTTCTTTCATTTCTCCAATGTCCACCAAGTGACCATCCAATGCTATGGATTCTCCAGACTTGATTATCTCATCCATTTTCAGAAACCGGCTCTCTAAGAATCTACCGGTTTCATCATACAGCAATACCTAACAGAAAATTTGTTCAGGAGAGGGGGGATTGGGAAGGTCAGGTGTTGGGTATGAATACCATATGTATAGACATAAACATAACTCCTTCAGAAACAGATAGAGAATAGCCTAGAAAACCAACCTGTTTCCTTAGTGATCCACAACTGTGAAGCTGTAAAACTCCGTCATGATACTTCTTCGCCTTTTGAGTAATTTGGGTTGTGTACAAGACCTGCCATTCTATAAGGAATTTAGCCAAAAGGGTAAATATTAAGATAACAAAACACTTGAAAATGACATTGAAGGGAACAAATATAAAACAGGAAAAAAAAAAAAAGACAATTTTTAGCTAGGGAAATCCCATTGATGAAGAAAGCTATTTATTCTAGCTGTTTCAAGATTCCCCTTTGTAAATGGAGCAACAGAAAGTGAAGTTCATTACATTTCAGTCTTCAATATCAGAAAACAATAACTTCGACAGAATTCAAAAGCTTCTGAACATGCAAAAAGAACCAACCTTCTTTGCTTGATTTTGTTGTTTCAGGACACCCTGGAGAAGAGCCATATTTTGTCATTCCATTCCTTTTGTACTCTGAAATGTGGAAAGTATACAACATTAGATAATTCAAAGGCTATAATGGCTTCAAACATAGTCAAGGGTAGTGGCATTGTGCCAAGCCTTTTTCCTGTCCTTTCAAGAGCACTAACAACTAAAGGACACATCAAATTGAAAGCATTAAGATGTCCACCCACTCATACAAACATCTATAGTCAGTAGGAATGGAATCCATATGAAAAATGTGAGGTTCCCTAGCTAAATCCCCAAATCCCACAACTTCCTGAAAAGACATACATTTTGACAATGAAGAACATCATATGTAAAAACGGATTCATGGTCCTACCTCTTATAAGTTTCTGTGATGGGCTGGTATTGATTGATTTTGCTTTCCTCTGGCCGAACTTAGGATTCCTCTCTGGAGGTGCTCAAAGAATCATGCATCAAAAGCTCACTCAGAAAATGAACGCATTTAAGAACAAGCAAAAAAGGAACAAGAACATGAAGCTAATAATAATACTGCAGCATCATTACCAAATTTTGGAGTATGAAATGGTTCAGATATTCCGTTAATCTTTGGTGCCTTTTGAGACTGGCTAAAGTTGGACATCGATTTGTGATCATCTCCTTGTGGAAAAACGTCACCAATATCAACAAGATAAGATTCAAACGCCAAGGATTCACCCGCTGCAAAGACATCCTCTTTCTTTACAAATCTACTCCCCAACAGCTTCTCACATTCATCATAGAGAATCACCTAACCAAAAACTCAACAGTATGAAACTTTTTTTTTTTTTTTTTTTCCTTTTCATATTCAAGTACAATTGCATTCATTTTTAAGTCGTTCCCCCTAAATAACCCTAATTACCACAACATGCACACTATGCCTTGACTGTGAACGGTGTACATGCTATGCTAACCACTAATTAGGGGGGAAACCCTAGAAACATAGTTCAGGGCAATTCATGTACTGTTTCCGATACTTCATTCAAAAATCGATGATCGGCAAGCTTTTTACACCCTTCATGCGAATAATTCATCAAATTCACACATAATTAGAGGTTTCGAAAACAAATCCTAATCATAACACATCTAACACAGAAGCTTGGATTTTGATAGAGTAGTAGTGAGCTTAATACCTTGTTCGTAGAAGGATGGAGTTCCAAAATGCCATCCTGGTAGACTTTGCGCTTCTGCTTGACGTGCTTCGTGTACGTCACGCTCCATTTCTTCACCTCTCCCATTCTGGGTGAATCAATTTGGGAATTGGCGGGAAATAGCGGCGATATGGGGGCTGTATATCATACACACTTGCCTGGCGCCAAAGATGTTACTCAACTGGTAAAAATATTAAATTTACTGTACAAAATTATCAAAAAAAAGGTAAATAGGTAAATTGTAGGGTGATCAAAAAGAAAACAGATCCGAATCCGAAGTTTCGGATCGATTTCGAATTTTAATCGAATTTACCTTAAAAATGAATGATAAATGATTAATCACAAATTAAAAAACTCTAACCATGCATGATAATTAATAGATTATACACGCCTATTAATATCATTTATCATAAAAAAAAAATCATAAATGATTAATAGTGAATTCAAAAATATATTAAAATGGTCTAACCATGCATTATAATGTCTAAAAATTTTAAATACAAAATAACAAATTAATAATGAATCATAAAAGATTAATAAAGAATCATAAATGATTAACAATAATCAAAATATATATTAAAATGAATCAACCATACATTATAATGTCTCAAAAATTAATAATAAAATAATTTTTAAAAAACATCTAAACTAGGCGTGAGGCTCCTGACTGACGAGCCTTACACCTAGTTGGGTAGGAGGAGGAAAGGAAAAGCAAAATTTAGAAGGTAAAAGGCAAAAGTAGTAGGAAAAACAAAATACTATCGTGCGTTAGTAATTTTTTCGTCCTGCGTTTAATATTACCTGTAATTTGCAGTATCGTAAGATCGTACGATACTACGATCCTAAAACACCAAATCGATCTATTTCCAATTGTATTCGACGCTATAAAAATTTGGTTAAACGATTGAAATAAGAGTATTTTTTATAATTTATTAGTAATTTTATACCTGCGCATTTTCTGTAAGATATTGTGATACTATGATCCACCGCCAAATCGATCCCACGTAGTATCGCGTTTCGCAAGCTATGGTATTACGGTACCCAAATCACCAACTATATCCGCATGAACAATAAAACATGTGATTTCAATTTGTGCCACAGATGTAGCAAGTCGGTAACGATGACATTAATTACGATAAAAGCAATTTCAGATTTTAGTGGCAAAGGAGTTGTGCGTGAATATATTGTATTCTCCGCGTCCCACTTTCATTTCAAACATCATCCTGTCTTGAATATCTTTTAGTAGACAGCCCACAGCCCAGCCCAGCCCAGCCATTCATGTTTCTTCGTTTTTTTTATAATATCGGCACTATTACTTATCTATTAGATATGAGATATAAGTTGTGCGTAGGGAAATAACGAAGTTGAAAAACCTCTGAGTAACCTTATATGCGTCACAAAAACATTGAGGCATTGGCTCGTTCTTATGTTACTTTGTTATATCTCACAAATAATCATATAAAACTTGCCTTTCACCTTTGAATTTTGAGATGGAAAAAAATGTTTTAAAATAGAAATTTTGATTTTGATTTTGGCAGGTTGCTTTCGTAATTTGTATGATTAATGTAAATTTTGTAGCCAATTAAAATAATTGAATTTTCAATTAATGAAAATCCTGGCTTGAAAAAGACAGAAACATTGACATGATTTTCATTGTTTTCCCAGTATTTGGGATAAGGATTATGAATTTATATTTTATTTATATTTATTGATTAATTGTTGAGGACAGAAAACAACATGTACTATAACACACATGACAAACACTCTTCTCTCTTGGATGGTCGCTGGTCAACATCTTGGCCAAGTTGGCTTTGATTTAGTACAACCATTTTTATTTTATTTTTTTAATTCATGTCTTCAACAAATATCTTCTCCTTGTCCTAACAAGTAGATTAGAGAGCCTTTTTCTTTACTAAAATTAATACGAGGAAAATGAAATTCGATCGTGACACAATAGTTAAAATTTTGAATATTTATTTCAAAATATATGATTACAGCTAATTCAAAACTCTTAATTTAATCTTCAAAGCAAAAACTGATAGTTAGCAAACTTGTACGGTGTGTCTTCTGAGGTAAAATATCAAAATTAACCTTTTTACCTCTTATATAGAAAGACATGTACATCAAATATTGTGTCGTTAGGTTTGAAACCAAGTTTGAAACTTGGTTTTGGAAAATTAATTTTATAATAAGTTTTTATCATTTTTAATACAACTTTTTATTATTTATCCACACATTTTTATATTTTCACTACACTTTTACATTATAAAATTAGTTTTCCAAAACTAAGTTTCAAACTTAGTTTCAAACCTAACGAAAAGAACAGGCATAAATTATATTCACGGCCTTCAAGATTTAGAAAAATAATGACAAGAATGTCATTTTTTTCAAAAATAAAAATGATTGGAAGAGTTAAAATACAGAGGTGGAGTGTAGATTGAATGATATGATAACGCCTCCTAGTTACATTTGATTTAATTTTTGACATCTAATAAATTTGGGTGAACTACATTTACCTTCATTGAGTTTTGAAAAAACTATAAATAACCACCCCCCAACTTTGAAAATTTCAACTACATCTAACTCTTCATTGTTCTACCTGAATTTTTAGCCGGTAACCTTACCATATCTCAAAGTTGACAGTGCCGGTGCAGGAGTCACCACCTCAAATTCATATTCTCAAATTACACAATAACTTCTAAATAGTATTTTATCTCTATCATTAGTAATGTGTTAGATTTTACGTCTTTTCGCTTTTATAGCCAGATGACTTGGCTATTCAGGTAAGTAAATAGGGAAATTATATGTAATTTTCGATAAAAATTCGGAGGAGATAAATGTTATACAGCTGCTAAGTCGATCAGACACTATAATTTCACTAAAATTTTTACGGTATCATTCTTAATTTAATTGGGTAATTAAGGCATGATGATTCTTTGTGGGAAGAATTTTCGTAGAAGCAACAATGTGCAAATTGCAGACATGATCTGCGCGCATCCTCAACCACTCTTTTGCTACAATCCAACAACATCACAGTCTCACAAAACCTCTTTTAGTTTTTTTTTTTTTGCCTTCATCACGTTCCACAATTTATTAGTTTAAAATTTGCAATTATGAGTTACCAATCCCCACTTAGCTCCTTAATTGATTGCCACTTTCCTTTAACTATACCATTATAAAATTACCACTCTTTTTCTTTTTATTTTTTTTTCTCTTTCTTTTTTTTCTCTTAGTGCCCATTTGCATCAAATGGAGCAAAAGTTGAGCAGTATAATTTTTTTACTCAGATCAGCTTTTAAGCTAAGAAATGATTTTAAAAAAGCGTAGTCTAGTTTCTTCATCCCCTTTAGTGAAAGTTTTTTAATCTCTCACTATAAGATTTTATATTTCTTTAAATAAGCAAAAGTTTGTCATCCTTATAAATAAATAAGTGAGATATATATTTTTTCATATGAAATTTTAGTTATTAAGATATTAAGAGACTTTTATCGGATTATTAACATAAGATTTGAGTACATATTCCTGTTTTGGGAATATTATTCGATACATTCGATGTGTCCATAAAAATAGTGCAGCAATCCAATGATGGATTAATGTTCACATTTTTGGGTCCCTACATGTACACATCACTTTTCCCCAAAATCCAAAATAGCACCTTACACATTGAGGGCCTGTTATTTTTGGGCGTTTTGAAAACGATTTTGAAAACAAGTTTTGGAAAATAGTTTTATAATGTAAAAAGTGTATTGAAAATATAAAAAGTAGATACTAAATAGTAAAAAGTTATATTGAAAATGATGAAATATGATTAAAATATATTAAATTTACTGTTGAAACCAAAACCGTTTTCAAAACGAAACAAAAAGAACAGGCCCTGAATGTATCTAGTTGCACCATTTTACATGGTGCATCCGATACGATGAATAATTTCTCCATGTTTTGATACGATTTCTATCTGGCGCAATAACGATTTTTCATAGTACAGATTATGAATTTAGATTTATATGGATTGATTGTTTAGATTTGTATAAGTGTATCTGAATGGATTTACAATTGCTTTTGATGCATAAAGTTGATTCAAATCTAATTTGTAATTACAACTACTCCTCCTGTTTTATTAAAATAAATTCACTTTATAATACTAAAAACATGATTATAAATTGGACTGTTCTAATTGAACGGATGAAGTATATGATTGTTTTTTCAAATGAATGGGATATAATATAAGTTTGATTACTAAAACAAAAATTGAGGAAATGATGCAAAAAGCAAGCAAGTAGCAAAATGGGAATACAAAAACAATAGAATATACCATTTTAACCATAGAGTATACAACTACTATATTAAGAAAATGAAAGGCTTTTGTCTATATATATGGTAAGATTTGCCAACACAATGCCTCTAAAAACTATTTCCATTGGCCAATGAATGGAACAAAATGTCAAAAATAATAAAGAAATATAGCAAAAGATTTCACATAGATTGGGTGAAAGGTGAATCCAAAGGCCAGCTCTCCTAGGCACTAGTGTGCAGCACAATCCATCCAAATGAATCATTGTCAGCAACCACAAATGGTCAAAAATTCAACATCATTAATTCACTGGGGAGCCAGCAAAAACAATACTATTTAAAGCAATTCCACTTAACTTTTAACTTAGTTGACTTCAAAAGGGGGAAAAAATGAAAAAAGAAATAGGTGAATATATCATGCATCTCTCTTGGATATCCCATTTGCACTAGTTGATTCACACTTGTATTGATGTTTACATCAACACAAAAATATTGTAGGGTAAATTATAAAAGCTTTTTTAAAATTTATCTAATTACTGAGCAGGTCTTGAAGTTCTAAAATTATCAAACGAACTCTAAAATTTGGCAGAACACTAATTTTCTTGAATTAGTACAAAATTTGACAAAATAGGATCTACTTAGTAATTTCCTAAATCTCAAAGTCCTCTCGGTAATTTAAATAAACTTGGGGTTTTTTGGCAAATTTGTAAATGCTTGAATAGTAAGTACTTCACCACAAGTTTCGATAGGACCACGTGGAAGTCCACATATCGAAGGGACTTTTTTTTTTTTTTTTTTTCCTTCTTTCTATTTTTCCATTTTTTGTTTTTTAATTAAAAGATACAGTAAAATTTAATTTCTTTAAATTAATTTAGTAATAAGTCAACAAATCATCAACATCAATCAATTGAACTCGTATTATTAATTTTATTAGTTAATACTAACCGTGTTAAAGAGTAAAATATATTTAGTTACACATATAAAAACTCTCTGGAAATAAGTTTAGTTTCTTGATCCTCTTTGTAACACCACTAACTAATCCTTAACTATAATAAATACATAAGAAATATCAAGAAGTCAATTCTAATTAATAAACCAAGAACTAAACTAAAACTTCCTTCTCACTTCCCACTAAGAAGAAGATGGTGTTTATAATAATAATTCTTTTTTAGTATACGATATAATATTAATCTATTGTCATTGCTATTTGAGTTATGTTTTGTCATCGTTACATTGAACCAATCATTAAAAATGTAACAAAATTGGATGTGAATTGTAAAATTTATAATTTCCAATAACGAAATCTCACGTGAATCAGGATAAGAATCATAACATTATATGCAAGTAAAATTATAGACAATATACAAAAGTTACTTTTTCTAAGTCACTATAATTTATTTAGGAATCATTAATATGACAAATTTGGTATTTTAATATCCTATATAATCTAGATTACAACACTACAAACTATGGTCAAACTAAGTAACATAGTTTTCTAAGTTTGCTAAGTTTTGGGACCAAAAACAATGAAACATTACATTAATCATCGAGAACATAAAATACAGAATATAGAAGAAGAAGAAGAGAGAAAGTTTAAGAAATTAGTTGATCGTGCCTCATCTATGAGTGTATGTATGTCTATACTCGGTTAGCAAACAAACAAACAAACAAACAAACAAACAATATTCATTCAAAGGTGAGTGAGTCCATTCCCATCAAATATATCTCAATCTCCCTCCCTTGATATCACCAACTTCAGTAATGCCCCAACCCACATACAATTATTCCCCAATTTTTTAAAAATTAATTTTCTATTCCAAACTGTGATGCAAGTTGCAGCTTCAACTTTGCTTTGTGGGAGGAAAGATTGGGATGGCTCGCAATCATATTCACAGACTCCAACTGTGTAGCTGTAGAATTAGATTCCAAATTCTCTATCCAATGGAGTCATCTTCTTCTTGTTCTTCTTTTTTCTAGTAGTTTCTTCTTCTGTTTGTATTTTTCCTTCATCTTCCAATCCCAGCTAGGAAATTTCATTTCTTTCAGAATTTGGGAATGGATGAGCCAGACCCACCTCAACCTCGGTTAAATTTCCCTCCTTTTAAACCCAGAGGGCCTTTGACTTCGCAGCCGGAGAGGGATTCTTTGTTGATGGATCTTGATCTGGACTCTTCTTGGTCTTTTGATCAGATTTTCACTGCTGCCGCGTCTAATTCGTGTATGTTATCCGCTTCTGAGCAGCCTTACTCTCCTCTCTGGGCTTTTTCAGATGATGCTAATGGTGATAATGTCACTGGCAATTGTACTGCTGTTGAGTTGAAACTCGGTGATTTCTCCAGAAAGCTCAATTGTAAGCTAAAGTTGGCTGCTTTTGATTCGAATCTTTGAAAGTCTTTTGTGGGTTTGGGGTTAGGATTGAAAAGAATTATTATTGAACTTAAGGGGTTTGTCAGTTCTGTTGTTAAGGCTCAGTTTCTCAACTTTTTCTTTCTTTCTTCTTGACATCTTTTGTGTGCTTTATTGCAAAACTTAGGCAGAAGCAAAAGTTTGGAGCTTTACTGTTTTAACGACTTTGGAAGTATTAAGAAAAGGGAAACTGATTAGTACTTTAGTTTTTGATTTGCTTGAATGCAACTTTATATTTTGCTTCAGTTGTTGTCATATTACTGGTCAGTTGGTAGTTAGCTAAGTTCTTTCCAGTTCGTTGCTATTCCAAAAATGGAATAAAGTTCCATTTTCATTGTTTTTCGCGCTGAACCCACACATTTACTTGGGAGCCAGAGGTCACTTTCCCTTTCCCTTTCCCTTATTTGATTCGTTTCTCTCTTTCAAATGCATTAGCAGGTTATAATCGGATGGATGTTCTTGGTTTTTTAGTTGAATGAGTAAGAACAAATCTATTGTGTGCTTGACAATGTTGGTTTCATAGATACAGTGTGTTCAACTTGAATTATGTCTCTTTCTTTGGGTAGCATTTGATGTGGTCATTGTGAATGGATGCAGGTGATAACGAGTCGATGACTGAAAATCCGACGGACAATGACGAGAAAAAGAAGCTGCCTGTGCCAATGGTAGAATTGACTCCATTGGACTGTCCTGATGTTTCATTCATAATAAAGGAGAGGATGACACAGGCGCTTCGATTCTTCAAAGATTCTACTGAACATCATGTCTTGGCTCAGGTATGGGCGCCTATAAAGAGGGGCGGTCGTTATGTGCTCACAACTTCAGGGCAACCCTTTGTTCTAGACCCCAAGAGCAATGGCCTTTATCAGTACAGAATGGCCTCTCTGATGTTTATGTTCTCTACTGATGGGGAGACTGATGAAGTCCTTGGAATACCAGGCCGTGTTTTCCGGCAAAAACTCCCAGAATGGTCGCCAAATGTGCAGTACTATTCCAGCAAAGAGTTTCCACGTCTTAATCATGCTCTACATAACAATGTCCGGGGAACTTTGGCATTACCTGTATTTGACCCTTCTGTGCAAACCTGTGTAGGTGTACTTGAGCTCATAATGACTTGCCAGAAGATTAATTATGCTTCTGAGGTTGATAAAGTATGCAAAGCACTTGAGGTTGGTTTCCCTGTATCTTACTTTATACAGATATCAAGTGCCCCATTATGTGATTTTTCCTAGCACCCTACATTTTTTCGGAGTGTTGGGCGACTAAATATGAACATGAAAAAAATGAGGGTCGCAGAAATGAGAATGTTGAGATGGATGTGTGGGCATACTAGGTTAGATCAAATAAGTAATGTAAGCATTAGAAATAAAGTAGGAATAGCCCCAATAGATGAAAAAAATGACAGAAATACTTCTAAGATGGTTTGGATATGCATGTAAGAGACTCCTAAACGGCCCCAGTAAGACATGTAAAAAATAGAAAAGTAATTAATATTAAAAGGGGCAAAGTAAGGCCTAAAAGGAATTGGAAAACAACTTAAAAATACGACATGTCATGTATGAATATAAATGAATCGATGTGCTATAACTGTACACGATGGCGAGATGCGATTCTTATAACCGACCTCACATAGTGGGACAAAAACTTAGTTGTTGTTGTTGTTGTTGTTATGTCTTTCTAACATTGCTCCTTTCTCCCTATTTATAGTTTTGAAATTAAGGGATCCTGTTATTAGTTTTTGAAAAGAATCCTACTTCCTTCTTGCAGAATAAGATTGTCTATTTACTTAGAACTTTGATAACATGCTTGGTTACTTATCTGTGTGAACACATGGGCATCATAACTTGGACTTCATTACTAAAAATAAAGAATATGATCACAAATGGAAAGGAGAAGCTCTTAAAGTCTGTTATGAAGAATTTTTGTATTATCGGGTTTAGAGTTGAGGCCACCACGGTTAGATTAAGAATTTAATGTGCAGCTGTTTTGCTCTTCAGGTGACACATTTTGGTGTACCTTGTTCTTAATCATTGATCTTGAAAGGAAATGAAGCTAGGCATTCAGGATTAATTGTTAATGATTTAATTTTTTCTTGTAGGCTGTCAACTTAAAAAGTTCTGAGATATTGGACCATCCAAATATACAGGTAAGAGAAATTCTATTGTAAAGATCTTAACAAAAACAATTGTAAAGATCTTAACAAAAACAATTTATCTCTCTGTTGTTGATATAGCAACTTGTGTATCTTGAAAACCAGATTTGCAACGAAGGTCGTCAAAATGCGCTGGCTGAAATCCTAGAGATACTAACGGTGGTGTGTGAAACTCACAAATTACCATTAGCTCAGACATGGGTGCCCTGTAGACACCGAAGTGTCCTAGCAAATGGTGGCGGTGTGAGGAAGAGCTGCAGTAGTTTCGATGGAAGTTGCATGGGACAAATCTGCATGTCCACAACAGATGTGGCATTCTACGTGGTGGATGCTCATGTATGGGGTTTCCGGGAGGCCTGTGCTGAGCACCATTTGCAGAAGGGACAAGGTGTTGTTGGGAGGGCATTTGCAGGGCACAACTCTTGCTTTTGCGCAGATGTCACTCAATTTTGCAAAACTGAGTACCCCTTGGTGCATTATGCACGGATATTTGGGTTGACTAGTTGCTTTGGCATTTGCTTACAGAGTACACACACTGGAGATGATGATTATGTTTTAGAGTTTTTTTTACCTTCTAACATCAGAGAACATGAAGACCAAATGACCTTGCTGGTTTCGGTCTTGGTGACAATGAAACAGCATCTGCGGAGTCTTAGAGTTGCTTCGGGAAATGAACTTGAACATGAATTGAAATCTACTGAAATCATTAACATGTTGGCTGGTGAGAAGCTTGATTCCAAATCAGAACTGTTTGAAACACCCAAGCATGCAACAACTAGTCCAGACACAAGTGGAGACATGGCCCAGCGCAATTCAATCGAAGAGCTGCACTCAACCTTTGGGGCTGGTTCTTTGCCTGAAGCAAAAAGTGTTAGCGGTGCAGCTGTTGTCCAGAATTCTGGTTCTGTTGCTGAGAGTAAAGACAATGTTAAAAAACCGCAAAGGAAACGTGGGAAGGCTGAGAAAACAATTAGCTTAGATGTTCTGCAGCAATATTTTGCCGGGAGTCTTAAGGATGCAGCTAAGAGTCTTGGAGGTGAGTTTACTCAGTCTATAATGAACTTCTTGCTACTTCTGTGATTTGTGTTTACGTGTCGAGTTTATGCTATAAGCTCCATTTGTGCTGTCTCTTTAGAACCTTGAATGAAGTGTATTAATCAAGAACCTTTTTGCAGTTTGCCCTACCACAATGAAGCGCATCTGTAGGCAACATGGCATCTCAAGGTGGCCATCTCGCAAGATAAACAAAGTCAACCGATCGCTCACAAAACTCAAGCGTGTAATTGAATCAGTGCAAGTTACCGACGGAGGGTTTACATTGACTTCTTTGGCCTCATCATCACTTCCAGTTGCAGTTGGTTCCATTTCTTGGCCAGCTAGTCTGAATGCATCTGATCTCGTAGGCCAGGCAGGATCAGGACCATGTGAGATTCCGGGGGATGAGACAGAAGTTCCCCTGCTTAATGGATTCGGGCACGATGAAAAGGCAGAAAACTCAGATCAGGATCTGGCCCGACAGCCGGGTGGACTTCTGATTGGCGAAAGCTCACACAGGTCCAAAACTGGAAGCGGTTCGAGAGAAGAGAGCATAGGGACTCCTACTTCTCATGGTTCATGCCAAAGCAGTCCCCCCTGCATGCATAATGCATCCTCTCCCCACAATGAGCCAGTCCTTCCCCCTTCAAATGAGCAGCATTTCAAATTAGAGGGATCACTGGGATTCGAGAGCGAACCAAAAGGAGACATCAATTTGTCAGCAGGATTCTCCATGGATGCTTTCATGGCTACAGAACCTCAAGAATCATTTGGTGTGATACTGATTGAGGATGCAGGAAGCTCGCATGATCTGCAGAACCTTTGTTCAGCCGGGGATGGTCTATTCGATGAGCGTATCCCTCCAGACTACAGTTGGACCAACTGGTCGAAATCCAATGGTGTTCCTCCAAAAGAGTCAATGGTGATAACTGCAGAACGATTGCCAGATTCTGCAGTTAAGTCCGAAGTGAAGACCTTTACCATAAAAGCAACCTACGGGGAAGACATTATAAGATTCCGGCTAAGCTCGGATTCTAGTATAGACAAGCTGAAGGAGGAGATAGCCAAGAGATTGAAACTGGAGCAGGGGACTTTCGAAATGAAGTACCTGGACGATGATCAGGAATGGGTTCGGATAGCGTGCGATGCAGACCTGCAAGAATGTGTGGATGTTTCGAAAGCATCGGGCAGCAGTTTGATAAGGCTGATGGTTCATGATGTAGTGCCATGTTTTGGTAGTTCTTGTGAGAGTTCGGGCGAATGTGGAGGAGGATTAGGAGGAGGATGTAAATAGGTAAAAAAGCTATAGCTCTCTCTGTGTGTTAGAACCATTTTTTGCAGTGTTAGGGTCCGTGATTTTGCTTCTGCGCAACTGTAAATCTTTAATTCCTTCCCACTGTTTCTAGTTGCTAGCTAGTTTGTTTTAGGTTTGACTTGTGATAGAAGTTCGCTTTTTTGGAGAGCAAGAAATTTTCTTCTACATCGAATAGCTCAGGGGATGGATTCTGTGTCATAATAGCAATTCGAAATACTCACAAAATAATAAGTGTTTCAGTAGCAATGATAATGGTGATCAACCTTTTTTTGGTTTCAAAACATTTTTGTGAAGTTTTAAAATTTATATTATTTTCTTATCATTTTCTTTATGAATATAATGGGGTATCTGTTTTATTGATACAGAAAAAAGTAAAAGAAAAGAAAAGAAATAAATTTTGGAAGACAAAAAGGAAGTTTAATATGTGGCTCTAAACATCACAGGAGTCAAATCGAGATTGCCATGTGTAGGGCCTCTATTCTTGAGTTTCCACCGAGATTGCCATGTGTAGGGCCTCTATTCTTGAGTTTCCACAACTGTCTCCTCTATATCACTTTCTTATATTAGTTTCTCACCATTTAAGAATTTTTAAAATAATTCTTCAAGTCTGAACATTTAGTTATTGAATTGAATGGGTCAAAGAAAGACGGTAGAAAGAGAGGCAATGAGCTAATAGGTCATTGTGAACCGATAGAGTAGAAAGAGCCAATCTTTTTGGGCGGTTTGAATAAATTAACATTTCCATGTTGACTATATATACATAGCAGTTTCTTTCTCCGCCTTCTTCCTTCCTTCCTTCCTTCTTTCTTTCTTTCTTTCTTTCTTTCAGGTATTGAGTGTTGGCATTCTGTGTTTGATGATGGATCCTGAAACTGCGCCCAAGCCTGCGGTTGCTGCTCCTGAACTTGAAGTAGTCTATGATATCTGTCTGGGTCCCTCCGACGATTTATGTTCAACTAGGGATTTCCTCACTCACATGCCCGGCTCTCGCATTTGTCGTGAAGTACTGAACGAGAATGATGATGAAGACGAGGACGACGACGTCTACAGGTGGAGAGTTTTCTGGTATCCAACTGAAGTGAACAGCTCAATTCAACAAAAAATAATCTCTTTTCTTCTTCACTCTGACATTGAAGAGGTGGTACCATGTGACAGTTTAGTACAGTTTTGGGCTGCGAGGAAGGGAAGCGATGGCCAGATATCATCGCTGACTACTTCAGACCAACCATTTGGACTTGGCGAACTTAATAATGGACTCTGTAGGTATCGTTACCATTGCGTTAGAAACCGGAAACTCGTGATGGCCCTGTTTGGAGGGCGTTCACACAGGGTTGTATTCAGTTTTGCCCATACATAGAGACGTACAATACACGAGAGTTTCCGCGCAGGGATTACGCTATATGGTGCGGTTTGAAGCACTATAGCTATTTTGCTTTCCCAATTTTCAAACGACACCAAAGGCAACATTGTATTGGCGTACTTGAGTTTATTACCTTAACATAGACTATCATAACTTTCCACTACAACTGCCACTCATTTCACTTAAGGTATATTTGATGTTTGTCTACCTCTAGAATGCATTCTTTTGTTTACACCTCATCCATGTTTTCATTTCTATTGTCTTTTCTAATAGGATAAAGGACTTATTACAGCAAGTACAACTTCACATTCCAAGGATTCCATGCAATGGAAACGAGTAAGTAGCTACACACTCATCTAATTCTATTACTGAGTAAAATCTACTTCATATCTCTACATCCCATGTTTAGTAAGGGACGAGATCCTCTGTACATTTTTTTCTGTCTTGTCCTGTCTATTGAGGGTAAGGTAATGTTGCTTGGCCATTTGAACAAGAAGCGAGTATGAATGAATGAGTGACCCTCAGCGGACAAGATGAGACAGAGAAATAATGGACAGATATTCCGGACTTATTTTGTAATAATTCATTTATGCATGCTTCTTTATTTTTCGTATTACAAACTCCTGATTCCTCGTCATTTCTATCCATTCCATATTTATATATTATTTGGAAGATATTAGATGTTTCACTTGGGAAGGTACACCTTGCATTGTGGCTTGTGAGGGAAGAGTTCAAATTACCGATTGTTCAGCTCTGGGTAACCTGCAATTGCAAGTGTGATGGACATGATGACTCAACTCCAGAGGTTTCAACAGCACCTCATTTGTTCTGCTTTGATAATAGTAACGATCTGGCTATAGAGGGCTGTGACGAGTTTATACAAATATCGTTGTCTGAACCTTATTTTGTAAAGTGGTGGTCGAACTTGCATTGGAAGAGCACATTCACTCAACAAAGCTTCTTTTCACCCGTCTATCAGTTCTGAATTCAAAATTTCCCATTACCCTCCTCTTCCCCTAACTCGTTCAGCCGGTCTTGAAGCCTGCTTTGCCATTCCCATGCATTTAATTCATCCACAACTTTCTCCTAATTCCATATTAGAACTCTTTCTTTCCCCCCCGACATGAATGTGATACCCAAGATCTACAGCTGATCTGTTGAAGTCATTGTTGACCAAAATGGCTAAGGTATTCTCAACCCTAAAGCCTGCTTTAGGACTAAAGCAAGATGATGAATTCTGTGTTGAATTCTCGCACAAGGAGGGTTCTGATTTTCATTACTTCAATGTACATCGAAGGAGCACAAGTGAATGTTTAGGAAATATAACAGAAGAACACAGGGTTCAATTGTCTCCTCAACCACCAGATTATGTTCAAGTTCAACACTACTCTCAAACTAATGATGCAGCTGCTGCTTCTACAAATGAACATTCCATTCTTGCTCTTCATCCCAACACACAAGATGGACCTCCTCAGACTTTTAACACAAATGCAGATTCTGATCATGCTCAAATGATTTTGTACCCTATTGAAAATGGAGAGCTTCAAGTATCTGCAGAAAATATGGGAGGTTATCATGTCCAAGGCCCTGAAACCATCTTAGGGAATACAACAGCGGAGCAACAGTTTCCGTCATCAGATCCACCACCAACTTTGGAAGCTGATGATCATATAAATACACAAGACACAGCTGAGAATTCCAAGAAAAGAATTATCACTGTTGAGATGCTCAAACCATACCTTGGCACATCAACTCAACAAGAAGCTGCAGACGGACTCGGAGGTGATCATCTCGAGCACTCTTTCTTATATACTCTTAGTCTCTCTGTTTATCTTTTTAATGAGAATTCAACGTTATCTTACAATTCTTTTGCTATCCTTTTTAATTTGCAGTACATGTTTCTACTGTGAAACGTAGATGGGATGAATCTAATCAAGGAAGGTGGCCAAAGCACAAGAGAAACAAAGTCCATCAAATTCAACCAATCCCAAAACTTTCCACTAAATCTGCTGAGAATGGTGGTGGAGGTAATGCAAGAGAGAAACAGGCAGCAGCTGCGAATTCTATCCCCAAAACTGCAAAGGGCAAAAGCACTGTAACTGGAAATGATGACATTGATCAAAGTTACGGTCCTGCGATTGTCAAGGCAGTTTATAGAGACGATACTGTAGTGTTTCCTTTTGGCCGTGACTCCGGAATTGAAGATCTGCGCAGGGAATTGGAGAAAAGGTTGGAACTGAAGGGTGAGAGGTTCAAGATAAAGTACAAGGACGAGTTTGGAAAATGGATTCTCATGTCATGCGATGAAGATTTGCACTATCATATGGAAGCTTTGGAAACATCAAGGCAGACTAAAATGAAATTGACAATTTCTCCGGTCACCGACTAGTGATATTTCAATTTATGAACACTTTCTGAGTTGGATCATGATTTCTTACTGAATTGTCTGAAATTTGAATTAATGAGAAGTGACAAGCTTTTTGTGGTACCTAATTAGTCTGTGATCTGTCAAAGGCAATATTTTTTCGTTTTGAGTAGTAACTCAGGCGTCGAGGAATTGTGCAGAAAATTGCAAGAAATGTTCGATGTTGTTAGATTAGGGTGGACTACTGAATAATTTTCTTGATAATGAATACCAATGAGAATAAATGACTTGGGTAGTAGTTAGTCAATTTTGTTTGTTTTATTCTCTGTAGTTGATGATGGATCCCCATCTCCATCCTGAAATTGCGCCCAACCCCGTGGTTGCTTACACCAAAAGATGTTCAACACCACCAAGAAGTTTGAAAGCTAATGCTCATAACAATATACAAGGCACAGCTGAGACTTCCAAGAAACTAATTAAGATCACTTTTGACATGATCGAACCACACCTTGGCATATCAACTCAAAGAGATGCTGCAAAAGGAACCGGAGGTGATCTTCTTATACTCTTAGTCTCTTATTTTCTTAATGATAATTCAACGTCATCTCACAATTCTTCTATTATCTTTTTTAATCTGCAGTAAGTGAATCTACTTTGAAACGTAGATGGGACAAATTTAATAGAGGAAGGTAGCCACCGCACAAGGAGAAATAAAGTCCATGACATTCAACCAATCCAAGCACTTTCAACTAAAGCACACATGCACATTTTTAAACCATCGGTATTGGTGACGATGAAACAACATCTGCGGATCCTTAGACTTGCTTCGGGAAATGAACTTGAACATGAATTGAAATCTACTGAAATCATTAACATATTGGCTGGTGAGAAGCTTGATTCCAAATCAGAACTATTTGAAACACCCAAGCATGCAACAACTAGCCCAGACACAAGTGGAGATATGGCGCAGCGCAATTCAATCGAAGAGCTGCCCTCAACCTTAGGGGCCAGTTCTTTGCCTGAAGCAAAAAGTGCTGGCGGTGCAGCTGTTGTCCTGGTTCTGTTGCCGAGATTAAAGACAATGTCAAGAAACCGCAAAGAAAACGTGGGAAGGCTAAGAAACAATTAGCTTAGATGTTCTGCAGCAATATTTTGCCGGGAGTCTTAGGATGCAGCTAAGTCTTTGGAGGTGAGTGACTTCTATAATGAACTTCTTGCTACTTCTGTGATGTGTTTACGTGTCTAGTTGCTAGAGTTTGTGCTGAGTTTTTGGTATCTTTAGTATTATCTCCATTTGTTGAGTGTTAATGAAGTGCATTAATTGCCATAATGCATTTAGAACCTTCTGCAGTTTGCCCTACCACAATGAAGCGCATCTGTAGGCAACATGGCATCTCAAGGTGGCCTTCTCGCAAGATAAACACAAAGCAACCGCTCCCACACAAAACTCAAGCGTGTAAGTAATTGAATCAGTGCAAGTTACCGACGGGTGGTTTACACTGACTTCTTTGGCCTCATCATCACTTCCAGTTGCAGTTGGTTCCATTTCCTGGCCGGCTAATCTTTATGCACTGATCTCATAGGCCAGGCAGGATCAGGACCATGTGAAATTCCTGGGGATGAGACAGAAGTTCCCCTGCTTAATGGATTCGGGCACGATGAAAAGGCAGAAAACTCGAATCAGGATCTGTCCCGACAGCCGGGTGGACTTCTGATTGGCGAAGGCTCACACAGGTCCAAAACTGGAAGCGGTTTCGAGAGAAGAGAGCATAGGGACTCCTACTTCTCATGGTTCATGCCAAAGTAGTCCCCCCTGCATGCATATGCATCCTCCCCCCACAATGAGCCAGTCGTTCCCCTTTCGAATGAGCAGCATTTCAAATTAGGAGACATCAATTTTTCAGCAGGATTCTCCATGGATGCTTTCATGGCTACAGAACCTCAAGAACCATTTGGTGTGATGCTGATTGAGGATGCAGGAAGCTCGCATGATCTGCAGAACCTTTGTTCAGCCGGGGATGGTCTATTCGATGAGATATCCCACCAGAGTACAGTTGGACCAACTGGTCGAAATCCATGCTATTCCTCCTAAAGACTCAATGGTGATAACTGCAGAACGATTGCCAGATTCTGCAGTTAAGCCTGAAGTGAAGACCTTTACCATAAAAGCAACCTACGGGGAAGACATCATAAGATTCCGGCTAAGCACGATTCTAGTTATAGACAAGCTGAAGGAGGAGATAACCAAGAGATTGAAACTGGAGCAGGGGACTTTCGAAATAAAGTACCTGGACGATGATCAGGAATGGGTTCGGATAGCGTGCGATGCAGACCTGCAGGAATGTGTGGATGTTTCGAAAGCATCGGGCAGCAGTTGATAAGGCTGATGGTTCATGATATAGTGCCATGTTTTGGTAGTTCTTGTGAGAGTTCTGGGGATTGTGGAGGAGGATTAGGAGGAGGATGAAATAGGTAAAAAAGCTATAGCGCTCTCTCTGTCAGCTAGAACCATTCTTTGCTTCTGTGCAACTGTAAATCTTTTTTTTTCCCTTTTATTTTCCCACTGTTTGTAGTTGGTAGCTAGTTTGTTTTAGTTTTGGATTGTGAGAGAAGTTTCCCTTTTTTGGAGAACAAGAAATTTTCTTCTACATTTGTTAGAAATATATCTCAGGAGATGGATTCTGTGTCATAATAGCAATTCTAAATGCTCAGAAAATAATAAGTGTTGTTTGGTTTTTAAAAACATTTTTGTAAAGTTTTAAAATTTTATATTATTTTCTTTATAATATATAGGTACATCCACAGGTCTTGTAACAGAGCGTGGTTAATAAAAAAAAAAAAAAAAAAACTGAAATAATATAAAAACTTTTGCCATTTACCCTTCCTTACTCTACTAGGAAAAAAAATATAAGAAAGGAAGAAAAATTCTTACGATTAGATGTGAGGTGTGAATTAATAAGTTTATAGTTGTAATAGAATTACAATAATAATGGTTATGATTGTAATAGTTTTAGTTTCTTTATTGGAAAATGTTATTATAGTTGAAATCGAATTATAATAGTAATAGGTTTATGGTATTAATAGTTTTAGTTTTGGGGTAAACTAGTTCGTGTTTCTATATATACACGCTCTTCTTTTGTAAAAACAGTAAAATAAGCAAACTGAGAAGCGTCGGTTTTAGCAAGGTCAATTTCGTTGGCAGTGATTTTGTGGGCTTTGGTAGTTTTGCGCTTTGATCTTCTACTCAGCAAAGTAATGGCTAGCTCCGCTAATTTGGCTGGTTAGATATGCTACACTCATGGATTTGCATGCAATCAAACTGCTATGCTATGCTTTTTAAGTTGTTGTTACTTTGATTAGAATGGAAAAGGAAGAATTATCTGCTAACTACACTATCTTATGATGACAATTTTCACTGCACATTTCTGCTTAGGTTGAAGCCTATGTCAAAGAACATATCAGGCCACTGTGCAAAAGCGGTGTTATCACGGTCGAACAATAGAGATGGGCAGTAGGGAAGACAACAGAAAAGGTTATGAAGTTTCATTCAAAGAGAAGAATGCAAATTTCCTCATCAAGGAAGGGGAGAAAGTGAAGAAGCTCGCCGAGCGGTATGTTGTGCTCATGGATGAGCATATTAGTATTATTGGATCGTATAGATACACCATCACGTTAGATGATTATACTCGCAGCAGTTATAGAATAGATTTAGTACTGTTGAGTGATTTAATTTGATTTGTATTGTTTATTTGTTCTATTAATATATTTCTTTTTCATAACTTGATTTGATAAATCCTAACAAATTTAAATAAAACCACGTTGAATGTGATGCTTCTGTGCTAGTTATTCTTGCCCCTGCTAAATGTTTGATTCAATATTTCTTTATCGGAATTGTTATTCGCAGTAACCGTTTTGATATTTGCAGTAACATTCCCTTATAAAAAATCTGAATTACCCCTTAAGTTTTTAAAAAAGTAAAAAAAAATCTTTTCACTCTAATTATGACCTATAATAACGAAGACAATTCATATTACAATTACACGATAAGTAACAATCTATATATTTTTTATCCATATTACAACGGTAAGTAAACAATGTATACATTTTTTTTAACGTAAAATTAGTTTTTTTAACCAAAAAAAAAAAAAAACGAATCTATGCCTTATTCATGTTCTTTCTTCTCTTCTCAAATTCTAATATTTCTATAAGATGGTATCAAAAGCAACTTAATCTAAGTACATCTTTGCTGAAAATACCGCCGGGGGACGGTATTTTTGGTGAAAGCCCGGCAGTATTTTGGCCCGGCGCCTGGCAGTATTTTGATTGGTCAAAGTACCACCCACTGTGGGAGGTATTTTGAAAGAAAATACTGTCCAAAGTGAACGCTATTTTCAACAATTGCTATTTACAGTAACCAAATTATTATATATATATATTTTTAGCTAAAAGGCAAAATAAACTTTTCATAAAAAAATGTTACTGCAAATATCGAAATAATTACTGCGAATAACATGCCCCTTCTTTATTTCTTTATTTACAGTAGTGAAAAAAGAATTTAAAAAATAAGAAGAAATAAATCACCATATTTGTAGTGTAGGTAGTTATTAAAATCTGAATGGAATCTTTCTTACTTCACAACAACCAAAAATGAAAAATAGAAAAGTACCAAGTACCGAATAACGAGTAACTGCTGCACTTCTATGACCCATCTATCTCAACAAAGTGATGATTCCAGGTTCCATCATCAAAGTGTCAAGTGGACAATAATAATCTTTGAAACTTCAAGACCATGAGCTTCTACACTGCCATGAAATGATGAATCCTGAGTTCAACATTATGGTAATGGAATACTCAGTTAAATAGTATCTTAGCAAACCTTCATAGTGTTCGATCTCATTTGCTCAATTTTAAGTAATTGCAGGGCTTCCTGCTTTTGGAGTTTCATCAACTCTATCTTCCATTTTGAGGCGGACAGCCTTTTCTTTCTTCTGCTTGCGGAACTCCATCTCATGCATATACTGTTTGCAATCTACATTTGTCACAAACTTTTTTTTTGTCAGCATAAAAACACCAGTATATGTATCATAAATTCTAAATATATATATATGAACATAAAAAGAACAGGCAATTAACAAGCTGATCCATAATTATTCAATTAATAAGTTGCAATTCAAAGATTTTGTATGACAGATTATTTCAACATATATGTGCATGTACAGATGGATATGCCTCCAGTAGGTAGCAAGCCATATCACCGACACCAGCATCGCTGGAAAAGAACATAAGCATAGGGAGCAAACAAGCAGCAATTATCTGAACCTTCTAGTTCATTGCTAAACAATATCTGAAATGCATAGGTGGCAGATTTCATTGCAGAATATGGGATTCACCAGTTGAAAACAAATAAAAACTTAGGAGGAAAAAATGGAGAAACCAGACACATACTTCACTGTTACTACAAAAACAGAGTTCTTCGAAATTTGAAGGTCTGGCCCAAACAAAATAATTACAACCATATTGTCTAACACTCACTCACCGTAACAGAAAACCTAGATTCTTAAGAACAGATGTCAGATCAAATACCAGTGTCGAAACAAACCCAAAATCCAGATAAATCACACAAAACAAACAAAAAAAAGAATTGAATAACCAATGAAACGTACAACCAAATGAAGAAGGGCAAAGGGAAGGAAATCAGAAATTACTTTGGCACAAACTTGGCCTTTTGTGGCACTTCCATTCCCGAACTTGAAATTGTTTCTCTTTAGTCCCTAAACTTGGATTTCATCTCTATGTAAACCATTGTCTGATTTCCGTCCGAATATGAAAATGCTTTTTAGCACAACATTATCGAACATCCTCATCTCAATAGTGATCATCAGTCTTATTTTAGTCTCGCTAGGATTCCCTCCCAAACTCCAATAGCTCCTCCATTGCCACCTCAGCCTTATTAGCTAGGATCTTTGCTTCACAGGAAGCACGGTACCAAAATTTCCCACTACAATTGGCTATGTTCTGCCTCAGCCTTTTTTAGGCTCTATGCTTCTAAGCAAGAGCAGTATCAAAATTTGCCAACTGCAATTGTCTCTGTTCGTGCAGAGTAAGTGCACTCTCATTCCATCCTTTGTGGCTACAGTTTAATTGTCGGCAATCTACCTATTGCATAAAAAAGAGAAAATCTTCAACATAAATGCTGCATAAAAATAAATTTAAAAAACCAAGAGAAACGTAGATACTTTAGAGAAAGAAAGGCAACATAGTAGAAAAAATTAAAAACCAGATCAATCCCACATCAAAATCTAACGAACACTTCACAACGAATCATCCAACAAAAAAAAAATTTCAAGAAAAACCGAAGAAAAGAAAGAACTCACCCAAAATCGCAACCAGAGTCCTGGTAGTCTCAGCCGAAACCATGGTTGCTATCAACAAACGAAACCGGAGAGCGAGCAAAGAGGAACGAAGAAGAAACCAAGAAACAGAGGAGAGAAAAACTTAAAGAGCGTGAGGTGTGCGCGAAGGAAGTGAAGAAAGCATGAAACAATGGATTCTGTAATGAAGAAGTTGATAAACAACACTGTAAATATATATGAATCTAGTTTGTTTTAGGTTTGAATTGTGAGAGAAGTTCCCTTTTTTGGAGAACAAGAAATTTTCTTCTACATTTGTTGTTAGAATATATAGCTCAGGAGATGGATTCTGTGTCATAATAACAATTCTAAATACTCAGAAAATAATAAGTGTTTTTTGGTTTTTAAAAACATTTTTGTAAAGTTTTAAAATTTTATACTCCCTCTGTCCTATGCAAAGAGCCCACTTTCAAAAACAAATGTTGTCCCATTTAAAGAGTACATTTTGAATTTATTTACATTATATACCCTTACTAATATAACAATGTGTGGTTCACAATTAATTCTTACTTCTAAAGTAAGGATATAATTAAAAATATAGTGGTAAATTACTTATTTTAGGTGTGGTACGTTACAACCCATAATAAATTGTACACATTTTAAAGTGGATTCTTTGAGTGGGACGGAGGGAGTATTATTTTCTATATAATATAGGTACATCCACAGGTCTTCTAACATAGTGTGGTTAATAAAAATAAAATAAACAAAACTGAAATAATAATAAAAACTTTTGCCATTTACCCTTCCTTACTCTACTAGTGAAAATATATAATTAGAAAGGAAGAAAAATGCTTACGATTAGATGTGAGGTGTGAATTAATAGAATTACAATAATAATAATAATAGGGTTATAATAGTAATAGTTTTAGTTTCTTTATTGGAAACGACTATTATAGTTGTAATAGAATTATAATAGTAATAGTTTTAAGGTTATGTTCTTTTTCGAACATAATCATGAAAAGTATCACTTTTTTCTCAAAAATATTACATAAAAAAATAACATCATTTTTACAAAATTTACAATTCAAATTTAAAAATTTCCTCTAAATCCTCACACACATAAATTCAAAAAAAACATAATCATTATACTTTTTATTCTCTTTCCTACACAAATCCCTAAAAAAAATTCCCGTCAAAAAAAAATTCTTCCCTAACCAAAAAATTTCCTATACATAGTACTAAGAGAACAAAGCGTTTTCTTATTGGAAAATGGTACACTAGTTCGTGTTTCTATAATATATACAAGTTCTTCTTTTGTAAAATTGGCAAAACGAGGAAGAAAAAAAGAAGCGTCTGGTCAATTTCGTTGGCAGTGATTTTGTGGGATTTGGGAAGTTTTGCTCGATTTGATTCACAAGCTTTGATCTTCTAACTAATGGTTCCGGTAAGTTGGATGGTTAGATATGCTATACTCATAGATGAATAGCTTAGTAACGTTATATCGTATGTTGTTGGTGGTCCAATGGTGAGATTAGATGATACACATTCTAATTGTAGGAAATTATTGTGTTAATAACGGTACACAATGTTTAACCATTCTCAACACGGACTATATATCCAACCCTACCATTATAAGCTAACTGCATTAGCATTTCTGTTTCTAATGTATGTAGCATAGCAAATAAACCACAGCGTACGGCCAAATTGAATAAGTATTATTATTAAAATCCAAACTTTCAAACAACGCATCAGTGAAAAAAAAAAAAAAAAACAGAGTTAGAAACTTTTTTTTAACGAAACCCCATCTTTAATCCAATTAAATAAAAATGAAATTAAAGATCACAATCAAAATAACATCTCATTCAGTTTAGATAATTGTGAATAATGGGTTGTTTTTCTTTCAAGTGTTAATTTAATGTTTTATCTTTTTTATTTTTTTTAATTCTATCATTCTACCTAGTAAAAATATTTTATTAAGAACACTCATTTCTACCAATAAGTTTTTATTTTATTGTTGGAATTATTGAAAATTTTTTATCTATTACATAAACTAAATTGTGAGAGCCGATCTACGTGTTAAAATTCGATTGAACTTTCTTGTATTATAATTCATTAACCAACGAAATGGAGAAATGCTATAGTTCATTCAAGGAACCATTCAGCCACTAGAAAATGGCCTATAAAATTACTTATACAATTACATAGATCATTATTTAATGATTCAAAACATGGTCGCCTCATCACCAATAATGCCACATCGTATCACAATAATTAAGAAGATACAAATTGACCCTCTTGTTTTAGAATGTTACTCTTTTGCCCCAGCGATGACTCAGATTTACAACCATGCCATTGTCATCATTAATTTAATAATTTCTTTTTTGATAAAATTAATTTAATAATTTCTTGTATTTCTACGGGAGGGAGTATGTCGGTTCGTAGGATTGTTGTCGGCCCTCCGGGCTCCGATCAACCTTGAAAGTCCATTTCAGGAAAATTGGATGTAAAATGGTAAATGTTGACTGCTTAAACGTGTTCTTGTTCTACAATAATTATTGCTACTCCTCGATAATATTACTTCCACCGTTTTGTGCAACTAATAGTCCAATCAGAGCGTAATTTGGTTGAGCCCGTCGTGAGGCTACCAAAATGCACAAAAATTAGTGCTTAAACCTGCAAGAAATTACTACAAAAGCAACTAAAGTAAGGCTGTGTTTTGGTTCTTCACTTCACGCTTGAGGGCAAGCGTTATTCAAGTGTGAGGATATTTGATGAGTGTCTTTTAGTTGTTTTATTTTAGCGTCACTTAGGTGCTTTTCACGGGTATATTTATTGTTTTATGAAGCCAAGAGCAGGTATTTAGAGACTGAGTCAAGAAAGAAAGGAGTGAGCTAAAAGAAGGAAAAAAGGAATCCGTTTGAGCAAAAGGAAGGTAGCAGCAGGAAATGGGCAGCCATGGAGAAATTCCAGTTGTTACCGTAGTGAATCAAGAGGCAAAAATTCCAGCAGCAGTAATTTTGGAGAATTATCTTGGATGAAAGTAATTGCTGGAAATAAGGGAAGAGAGAAGTAAATATTCAGTTTCCTTACTTGAAGAAATTTGTGATAAGGAAGGAAAATCAAAGGGATAAGGAAGGAATTCAAAATGCTGATTTGTAGGGATATAATTGATGAAGATATTATGCTGATTGGAAGGAAATTAATTGCTGGAAATATTCTTGGGAGATTTGGAGGATTATACTACTTCCTATTTTAGAGCCATTGCTATCTAGTATAAATAGGGGAGCCTTTGAGGCATTTAGCATTCATCATTCAGCTTTTAGCTTTTAGTTTCATACATTAGTTTAGTTTTTCCAGCAAGAATTCTTTTTAGTTCTTATTTCTCTTTTGTTCAACTTATCTCCTTTAAAGCTTTTGATACAATCTTTAGTTTTATTTAGTTCTTCTTTAAGTTCTTCAAATAGTTTTATATCAGTTTTTCCTTTGTTTCTCGTTCTGGGATTAAAGAAAAATTGGTACAATAAAGTTTGGAATTGTTTTCTTGTTGCTGAATTGTTCTCGTTCAAGCCTCTATTTGCCCAAACGGAGGGTTGTTCAGACCTGCAATTATTATAATACTGTTCATTTCTTTGATTATAAATTAGTATTAGTTATTGATGTTTTTACTATATTGTTTTTCTGCTGATTTATATGTTTATATATGATTTATTGTCTTTCTTATTTTTGCTTCTATTCCGATATTATGTGATGCCATGACATGAGTAACATCTATTCCGACATTATGTATGAAGTAGATCTAGCATGTAGTATAATATTGGTTCAAGTTCTTGTATTCTTATTTTCTTGTGCACATAAGTCTAAATGCTCGATTTAATTAAAGTCTGATCACTTTTGTTTAATCCGGTAAAGTCAACTAGCGACAAACCTACCGTCGGGTAGTACAAGATAAATAGGTAACAACTTCTAAAGTTAACCCGATAGAAGTGTTAGTGTTGGGTCCTCCTAATAATTAATGCTGCTAATTATATTAATAGGTGTCGTAGGGAACCCACGGCCTGTTAGTTTGGTTAGTTAGAGAGGTAGTCGTGTCGTAGGGAGCCCACGGCGATTACCGACACACTAAGGGGGGATTTGGTTATGTCGTAGGGAGCCCACGGTAACCTATAACCAGCCGATACATTTGTTATTGAATTTATTTGTGACGTTAATGATTGCATGCATATATTGATCTGATTCATATAATGTTGGAACTCTTTTAAGTGATAATTTAGTTGTTCTTGTGAAGTTTTAGTTTTTTTATAAGTGGCAAATTTTAAAGGTCTCTCTGAGACACAAAGGTGATTGCAAATCAAACTATTTTTCAAATCGATAGGAATATGAGAGTTTAAGTCAGCTGTTCCCTGCGGATCGACCCTGCTTTCTATACTATTTGTAGTAATTTCTTGCAGGTTTAAGCACTAATTTTTGTGCATTTTGGTAGCCTCACGACGGGCTCAACCAGCGTGTTTGGGAGTTGGATATTTGGTTTCTAAAGCTTCCCGGAAGCGAAGCATAACTAGGAGATGCAGAGGATATTGTTCTGATTAATTACGGTAGCTTTTAAAATTTTTACAACTTAGAGGGTTACTTTTGCAATTTGTAAATACAATCAAATATACTTGAGATAAATGTCTGAATTTTGCATAGTGGGACTCAATGGTGATTGGAATGTAATATATTAGCGAGAAAAAGAGAAACAATATAAATAAATTGCTATGGAAGTCCTTTCAAAAAACAAAAAAAAAAATTGCTATGGAAGTTGAGCTCGATATGCAAACCATCTCGATCGTTAGATACACAATACATTGAAGTTGAATTCCATATGCAAGCAAACTAACAGTACTATTAAACACACTATTTTGTATGTTACTTATTCTAAGAAAATTTTAATACTTTTAATTTTGATATTGCCAAAGTAAATTTATATAAAAATGAAAAGTAAAAATGGATTTTTTTTTTTTTTTGAACAAGTATAGTTATTTTATTATAACACACACACACAACGAAGAGAGCACTCGAAGAACACCACAAAAGCCAGTAACTTTTACGGATTCGACAAGGCTGTTTAAACCTCACTTCAAACCCATGGACAACCGATGTGGGATTTTTTTAAACAAGTATAATTATTTTATTATAACACACACAACAAAGAGAGCACCCAAAAAACACCACAAAAGTTGATAACTTTAAAAAAGAAAGAAAAAGGATTTCAAACCACCACCCTTTTTCATCTTCTTTCATAAGGTGAATATCCACACATTCACTTAACAAAGTTAGTTGTTGAAGTTACCACCATCATCAAAGGGACAATATACAATAGAGCTTAGGAGGGGCGAACATTTTTTGCCAATTTTGTGTTTGGGGAGGTATTTTCATCCTCACAGGCGCTGTTGGTCAGTTGGACTAAAAATTTTATATTTTGAGAGGGGTAAAAATGTATTCTCGTCTTCTTTGTGGGCCTTTTGCGTTTTGCTGAGCCATTCAATCACCTTATTTTGCCTTTTACTGGCCTTTTGCGCTTTCGGGTTCCCTGAGTGAAACAAGCCCATAAAATAAAATAAAAACATTTTCGTTCATTTTTAAAACACGTTTTTAAACGGTGTGGAGAGAAAAAAAAACACTTTGCCCATCGATTTTTACCGATT
This sequence comes from Leptodermis oblonga, assembly GCA_016801395.1. NCBI lineage: Eukaryota > Viridiplantae > Streptophyta > Magnoliopsida > Gentianales > Rubiaceae > Leptodermis > Leptodermis oblonga. The sequence goes on from VMRK01000318.1 coordinate 50,056, forward strand.
TTGGTTTATAACTTTGTAGACAATAGGCAGACAAAACGAGGTCATTTTGCTGATGTCATATGTGATGCAAAAGGCTTTTGTTCGTTGCGTTTCTCTGTTCATTATGAGTCTGTGCTCTGTATCTCTATTTGATGACCAATATTTTGGTTCTTTTTGTGGTAGCGTGAGTATTTTTGTCCTCACATCTATTACGGTAAAAATGTAAAATCATATTCTTATGACCCCTTTGCGAGTTTGGATTCCCTCAGTGGAACAAACTCAAAAAATAAATAGTGAATTGTCTAAAATGTCATTTACTTTCTTACCCAGTCCACTTTGATAACTAAATGTTTTTATTTTCTAAAAATATCACCATACTTATTTAAACGTGTCAAAAATGTTATATTTGACATTTTCTCCGTTAATCTTAACGGAAAGTCTAATTTGTGTCAAATTTTTAATGGCATTTGTGTCCATTCATATTAAAATATTTTTTAAGTATTCTTTTTCTCTCCTTCCCCTTCCCCTTCCCCTCTCCAAGAACACGACGAAAGAATCAAAGAAGTTGAAGAAAATTAAGAACTAGAAAGGAAAGGCCAAGGTTGTAAGAAATGTTCTGCAGAGGACGGATATACCAATGATTCCAATTGGTGGGATTCTTCCTGGAGCAAGAATTCTTCGAACCCCATATTCTCATTTTTCAATTGAATTGCTTATGGACCCATCTTTTTCTTCGTTTGAATTCGGCATTTTACTAAATTTCGGATCATGAAATTTGGGCATTTTCCTAAATTTTCAGATCATAAATTAAGACATTTGAATAAGAATTGACGTATATCTACAGATTTTAATGCTCCTTCTAATGAGGAGGAACGATTCAAGTATCTTTTTACCTCTTTAACAGAAATTACTATTACTAATTTACTACTTATTATACATATTCGTAACTGTAAAAAGAACAGAAAAAAATTAACTAACTAAGTCTTTGCTCACTTAGTGAACAAGACACAAAGTAACGTTACTTTGCTCACTTCTGATTTTTTTTCTCTTTCTTTTCACCTCACAGCGTTGCTTTTTTCGGTTTCGTTTTGGCCGTTGAGCCGAGAAAGTGTCATGCTTAAAAGAAAAATGGAAGAAGATCAGAGATTAAGGAAGTATACGAAGAACTTGAAAGGTTAGCAAAAGAAAATAAACTATTGAAGAAAAAGTTTGCGACTTTTTGAGCTATATTTTGTTTACATGGCTTTACTTCACAGCCTAAACCACTTTCTGTCTCTTTTGTGTTTCGTTTTCTTGATTTTTGCATAATAATACTTATTTCCAGATTTCATCTCCAAACTTTGTTTTTGGAATTTTTCATGGAAAAAAAGAACATTTTTTGCTATTCTTCTTTTGATTTTCACATTTTCTGCAAAAATGTTTTGCTAGCTTATTTTTCCTTTGCATGTTTTGGGTGGGAAAAGTGTCATTTAGAAATGGCCCCTTCAATAATCTTTTGTTTTATTTGTTTAAGAGGTGCAAATATATCAGTTGTCAATGGAGGTATATAGGTTAGGTATCTAGCTGAGATTAAGTTTCATTTCTCACAATCTTTATGCAGGTTTGATCCAGGAATGTTGGACTGAAACATTTAAGCAAATCATTACTGGGATGGAGTTCATCTACAATGAATTGGGCACCATAATTATTGGACGGTTGGTTTAATTCTGGTTTTAACTGTGTACTAAGATATGCTCTCTTATCTTAGTTTTCTTTTTTTTTTTCACGATTTTTTTTCCGTTTCTTTCTTTGTAGTTCATGCTGCTCGGTTAATGGGTGGTCTAATAGTTCCTGCTAATAGAAGGAACAAAAGGAAGGTAAAGATTCACCATTTATTCATCTATCCCTTGTTTTGTTCCCCTCCCTTTTTATAATTTTGTTTGGCTCTTTACTTGTGGGCTGATTGTTTACTTTTGTTTTCTTTACCAGTTCTGAAATTTGTAGCCTAATCATGTTGCTGTAGTTTCAGAGGATGAGAAGCATTAGGGTTTATAAAGGTAAAAGCATTATGGTTTTCTTTGTTTTTTGTACTTCAATCTGTTTTTTGGTTTAAAGGTTGGGCCTTGTGGCGACCATAAAGGTATTGTTGTACACATTGTTTCTGGTTTACTAATGGAAACATTATTGAAGTTGTTTGAGGGAGACTTATTAGATTATTATTATAATTTCATAGGTTGATGTTATATAGATATTTTCTTCTACCTAGTTGTAGGCAAGTGATTGGATCAGTGTTGTTTTTGTTTTTTACTTGAGTTGTTAATAAATTGAGCTTAATTTCTTAATGGATGAATTGCTTGGATTGGTTGATAATCCAAAGAGTAATCCAGCATTCAAGAATCATGGTCTTGATATAGATGTTCTCAATCAAAACGCAACAGGTTGGTTTGGATTCTTAAGCTCGGACATTTTGGCTAAAGCACTTCCACTCCAATTTAAATTGATATTTCTTAATACTGTAGAAATTTAGCAATTGCTATATCCTTCAGAAAAATTCTGCCCTATCTATTACTCATGTGATCATGTATAGTACAGGGTAATGTAACATACACCCCTCGACTAATTTCAGTAAATTTTCAAGGTAGAGAATGAAATTGTCATGCTTAAATCCACCACTCATCGTCGCTCTTATTGCTATAGATTGTAGGACTATACTAATAGTAATAGCTATCGAGCATGTTTATACACATTTTATTTCATTCATCATATACCTACTTCGATCTTCTTGCGCAGTTGATAGTATGGAGCTGATAATGAACTATTATTGTATTCCTGTTGAATGTTGCTTTCTTGATGTTCTTTGAAGATCAGCTTGGGTTTTGGATTAATTATTAATATGAACAGGATACTGATACATATCTTACCCTTGTGTTTTTTTCCTGTTACGTGCCTGCTTTGATGTTTTTCCTTTCGATTTGATTCAGCTTATGAAATGTATTTGAAACTAAATAAAATTTGTATCATTAAAACTCAGCTGGGTGTCAGTACTCAATTTCTATGAATGGACAAAATTTTTTTAGAAGTTGTTCTAAGAATGATATTAATGTGAGAACATTGTATGCAGGCTCCTTAGGCTTTATGAGCTCATGTGGAACCTTACAGTGTTGTTTTTGTCTCTTACTTGATTTGTTTACATTTTCTTTTATGACAATGAATGATTCTCTCCACTTTCCTAATTTTCTATAGTAGCTTTCATAAACTTATCTTATTGTCAATATAAACTTATCTTATTTTTTTAGATTGCTACGAGTCAATCTCAAGTAAGTCATTGTTTCTCGTGCTTCTATAGCCTTTTTGTTTTCACAAATTTCCTTTATGATATTGAAGCTTTACATATCTCCTCTCTTGCTTATTGGAGCTTATGTACGACTTGAATCTTACTTCTGCATGGTTTGCAGCTTTTTGTCCATATCATAATAACATGAGTTGCACATACATGATGGCTTTCATTAGAGTATTTAATTTTTTGTGTTCTTAATGCTTTTGTTCTTTGTATGTTCTCTTATCAGATTACTTGGCAATTGTGAAGGTAAGGCTTCAAAGTTTTTGTGCATTGAAGTTAGAAAGCCTTATCATTCCAGCATAGTTTATGCCTTTGCTCTGCACTCCATCAGTTTGCCCTTCCAAATGGAACGACGTGGACTAGCTGCAGATTCAACCTATACAGTTGGCACAGGACATGAGTGAAATCATACAAATGTTGATTGGCCAAGGAGGACAATATACAGTCACCACTGGCACCATCAAGGTACCTTATCTGTAGTATAAAGTTGAAGTTTGAGATAAAGGTTGATTACTAGAGTTTAGAAACAGAACTTTAACATGGAATTGATTAGCCATTTCAAAAATTACACACAATTAATCAACATTTTCGTGCTCAGATTCTTTTCATTATGCTTACTACTTTCAACCTAAAACGTAAAGGAACTTGAACATCTTCCCATCTGAATGAAACCATAACCATTTGGGAGTTTTTGTTAAGCAGTTTAATTGAATAGCAATACTACTTTGGTGTCTAAAGGTCAGAGCCTTTCCGACTCAACTCACGCCTGCTCTTCCTCAGTTGTCCACCTGTCAATGAGGCTAAAGTTCAGGAAAACACAAGGTAATATATGCTGTCAATCTTGTACATGGGCTTCATCTTGTTAGGGGCTTCTGTTTCTTGTCCAATTTTCAAGTAGCTCTACTAATATCAGCATTTTCTTCTTTCCAATCAGTTCAATATTTAGTGAGCTTGTTTGAACAATGATTTTTGCCGCAGATATGCTGAAGCTTGCATAGAATTATGTGAGGATCTTGATATAAAAGTTGATGATCTCTGGTCAGCAATCCAGAAACGAGAAAATTGACAGACTGCCTGCTTTACGTAAGCTTGTCTCCTAAACATATTTCTGTATGAAATTACGATGAGGTAGCATTTTGTACAATGTATGGGTAACTGGTATTTACAAACATTATTTATGGTAGAGGGATGGGGTTCACCTATCTGCAGAAGGGAGTAATGTAGTGGTGGTAGAGATATTGAACTTTTTAAAGGAAGCATAATGGAAGTCATGTCTACATTGGAAATCCATGCCTACTGAATTTGCAGAGAACTCCCTATATGCCCTCGTGGCTTTTGATTGGAAATCCATCTGAGAAATACAATGGGACTAGATTGACAAGGTTACTTATATATTTCTCAGTCCTTTATTTCACAATGCAATAGTTGTAATGTTAACCTGCCTGTTTCTTATGCTTTTCTTTTAACTTGTATCTGTTTTATATTTTGTTTTCTGCAGTCCTCTGGTTTATTCTCTGTAAATCTTAATCTTGAGTTTGGAATAGAAGGAAACAAAGGAAAATATGCTATAAAACTAAACACTCTATATGATGAATGTTGCCGTTTATTCTCACTTATTCAGTTGTTATTTCATGTTTCTCCAAAAATCAGGCTTTTATACTATGACCTTTGGAATGATAATATAATCTTAATAAGAAATGTGATACTGATCTTTATAGTAGCATATATCAACAACTTGCATTCCCCACTAATCTTATGTACATCAATCTTTTGGTTTATAATATGAAATTTACATTTGATTCTTCATTATTACTTTTCCAGGGATAAATTAAGGATTGGGAAAGGGAAAGAGGGATGCTGCAGATGGTGAAGAGTACGTAGACTTGAAATGGAGCTTGTTTTTCTTTTATTAGCAGGTGGTGAAGGGTCCAAGGAATGCTAAATTGCTTCTTTGAAATGAAGCAATCAAGTAAAGGAATGCAATCAAATAAAGTGTAGAAATACAATCAATCAAGTAAAGTCTAGAAATCCAAACGCCTGAGCATGTAGAAAAGAAATGCAATCAACTAAAATGAGAAATACACCAAGCATAAGGAAATGAATGGCAAATCACATTCCTAATTTGGCTAGTACTTCAGGTGTAGTAGCATCTGGGCCAGGCCTATCAGTAATGCTATGGCATGGCAAAACTGTAATTCAAAGCCCAAAAAAATATGAATCAATAAAGACTTTATTAAAACCAGTAATGCTATATTTTAATTTTTGTTTTTTAACTAATAATTTACTGTCTTTATTAGATTTTTTTAAATAATTTATTTGGAAAGAACTTAATATATAAAAAAGTTTAATTTTAGTTTTCTTTCTTTATTAGATATTATGTAAAAATTACACCCCACTTATTAATTTTAAAAGTTCCACTGCCCATTACGAAAATTTTTATAAAGATCACGTAAAAATACAACAAAATTTCCTAAACAAAGGAGAAGAAGAAAGAAATATTTTTACCACGACGATGTAATCCCCTTTGATATACGGGTCAATTGCACAACATATTGCTTTGGCCAATAATGTGACTGATTGCCAAAGAGGCATCTTCTCCTGATTACCTGTAGTGATCACCGATGTCTGCAAAAACACACATGCGATCAGTGGCATAACTGTACATTTTTACACCAAAAATCGATTTAATTATCTATAAACTTAAACATGCAATTTATATTATTAAAATATAAACAATAAAAATTCAAAACAAAATAAAACTAACTTCCAGACATAATCAAAAGATTCAGATGCAAAGGGAAAAAAAAGAAGAAAATTTAAAGTTGGTGCTTAATTTGTAATAAAAAAGAAGAGAAAATAGAAGAATTACCATGATGAGTGACAATAATTTTGGAACGCATTTTGATAGTGTCCGCCATGGTCAAAACGGAGAAACCTAGCGTTAGCTCGGATAAGTGGACGAAGGTGATGATGAGGTAGAAATTGAATTTCTCTTCGCTAGTAGAAGTAAATGGCTAGATAGAGCAGTGAAATGATCATGCCAATTGCATTGGTGGTCAGCCCTAAGTTTATATTGCTCCTCTTCTGCATGTCGCTGTACATCGCCCACAGAGTACACACAAGTATGTTCCTAATTTTGAATTAGGGGGGTAAATGAGCCTACTTACTCGCGAGCAACTCGGTCAAAATCGAGCCTATCTTTATATATAATATTTTTTTAAAAATAATTTTCTATTTTTAGCATAAATTAAAAAATAATAATTCGAGTTCGAGCTTAAAAGCTTGCTCTACTACGAGCTCGAGCCTATTATAATTTGGACAAGTCGAACTCGAGCCCAAATAATTAGGATCGAGTTGGTTTTTATCAAGCCCAATTTGATTAGACCCAAATTCGGCCTTAGCTTGGCTCGTTTACAACCCTATTTAGAATTGGGCACATGTAAATGTAATCCTTAGCATGCAGCATTATCTGAGTCAGCCCTATTACTGATCTGATAGCATTTCGGAGCTGAAATTCAAGGCCCAAAAAATATGAATAAGAATCCCAACCCATAACAAAAAGGAACCATATAACATAATCCATAATCACAACCCAATCGATAAATAATAAATTATATGATATGTAAAGATCAAATACGGTAAAAATACACGAGTAGCCAAGGAGAAGAAAAATAAAATTTTTTTAATAGGAGATGTAATCAAATTACCATGATGAGTAAATGGTCAATACACATAAGGATACTCACAGCCAAGGCAAAAGTGCCCACAATTTTTGAATGGGTTAAGGTGGTGTCCGCCATTGTAATAACAAAGTAAGCTAGGGTCAGCTCGCATAAGCTGACGAAGGAGATGATGAGGTACAACTTGAACCTCTCTTGGCTGCAATTCTCAAAGTAGAAGTAATGTTAAGGTAAACCAATGAAATGACCAGGCCAATTACATTCGTCGCCTTCCATAGGAATAAGAATTTTATCAATTGTTCTATGCGGATCGATCATATCTCTACTATGCTATGTGTATTGTTTTTCTTGCAAGTTTAAGCATAATTTTTGTTGCATTTTGGTAGCCTAACGACAAGCCTATCGTGCGACATAGAAGATTCTGTTCATTTACAGTTATTTGAAGAGTGGCTTTCAAAACAAAAAAAAAAATTTATTTGAAGAGAAATTAATTCTTCTTATATATACACTTTTAATTTTAATTAGAGGTGGCAATTGGGAGGGAAAGGGAGGAAATTAGGAGGGAGTTTATTGGGTGGGATCTCATTTAAAATTCCCAAATAAAATTAATTTAAATTTTTTTACCACATTTTAAAAATTCCCAAGTAACTTAAAATAGGGATCTCATTTAGGTTCCATTTTAATACCCATTAATTACCCAAATAAAATTAATTTAAATTTTTTTACTACATTTTGTGTCTAATTTTCTCTTCTTTTTTTTTACTTTCTCATTTATGTTTTATGTTGTTATAACTAATAATTAATTAATATATACTTCATATATATATATATATATATATATATCTGTGTGTGTGTGTGCGCGCGCGCACGATATATATATTTAAAAAATTATTGTTATATTTTAAAGCAGTTAGTTAAAATTAGTTAGTGTAACTTCTATTTTAAAATATATCCTATATTAATCTTATACGGGTAAATCTGGTCCAATATATGTGCGTAATTAGAAGGGAAAAAAAAGTGTATGCAGTCGTAGGTTAGATATTCAAGGTGTTTTTTTTTTTCAAACACACATACAAATATGAACACAAATGCGCACACATATAAACTGATTTATGTTTTTTTGGAAATATCCGATATAAGCTGATTTGTAAAATACGCACACATTAATAAATAATAAATATTTATAACTTATAGGTCAACTAAACACATTACGTCTGACCCGCATCTGGTGCAAATAATAAATGACAAAAATAAGTAAAATAAATAATTTTTAAATGTGAAAAATAAAAGGGAATTAACTGGGAATAAGATGGGTTCCCATTAAATTTACTTCCCTACCATTTTCCCTCCCACTTAATACCCATTGGGAAATATTAATGGAAATTTCTCTCCTAATAAATAGAGTCCCATTAGAGTCCCAATGGGATTGAGAATTTTTGATACCTCTACTTTTAATTACTCCTTTAGAGGGAGAAAAATAAAAAAATAAACAAAAAGAAAAAGGAAAATTTGTTAGCGATGGTTGGAGGATTTTTAAATTCATGAAGAGTATGAAATAACGAAAAAGAAAAAGTGAGCGTAGAGAAAAACCATGCAGACATGCCCATGGCGGAAAATTTGCAATTTTGGTCCAATTTTTTTACCCTCGCTATATTTTTGGTCATTTTTTTATGTATAATGTATTTTTTATCCTTTTTTTTTTTCCTTCACATTTTGGCATGAGTGGACGGCTTGGGTGGCTTCGGAGCACATCTCCATTCATCTCTTCTTTTTGCCTTTTTGGCAACTTAGATTTATTGAATACAATACTGTATCTTCTCTGTGAGCTATCAGATCAATTAACCGTTTATTTTTCACCCATCACGCATGACGGGTCATCTATCATTGATATCTGTGTCATGATCCATTTATATTACTTGGTATGGTATTTCTTTTTACATCTTGGATTCCCTTTTCTTTTGATGCTTTCATAAATTGTTTTACCTCCTATTCTTTTTTATTGGAATTATAGGAAAATATCTAAAAGAAGTTCCCTCTAGGCATACTAACGCCAACTTTAAGAGCCCCATTCATGAGAATAATGTATCTGCTCCAGAAGCAAGCAAAAAGCCTGTGCGTGCAGGTACTGTAAATTTGTGTGAGAAGTGGTTTACTGTAAAGATTATTACGTGGTGATTCAGTCCACTTCTTCTCAGAACTTCCTTTAGTACAATTTTCTCATTCCTTATGGAAGAAGTTATTTAGATTTCTGTTGTATCAGCACACGAGATCTTGTCCAATCTCAGAAAAACCAAGAGTGAAGATGGGCTGCATACTCCACAGTCGTCCAGTTTCTTTCAGAAAAGGAAACATCTGCAAGATGCCTCTGATGAAGGAAGGAAAAAAATTGTAGGCGCATGATGAGAAGACAAGGAAAACAGAAAGCTGTGAGATTTCAAAATATGAAGATTTGGAGCAAGTACTTTTGGTTGAAATTTATGAATCTGACAAAACAGGATTTGAAGCTGCTTCTAGCTTCTTTTTCGGGTGAGTTAATAGAAATGTGGCTAAGTTAAGAGTTTTCTTCCTCTTCAATGGACAATAAATAAATACATAACAACCACAAAAATACAAAGATCCAAGAAACTAGCTAATGACTGAATGATCAATCTTTGGCTCGGTAAGTAAATTACCTTTTTCCCCCCAACGACTGGTAGTCCCTTGTTATCATTCTTTGTATCTTTATGTAATATTGCTCAACCTGTTTTGAAGTTCTTGCTACTCGTATTCCTGGCAAGTAATTTTGTTTATGCTGAATGTTGATTCTGCTATCAATTGTAGGAAATATGAAGATGCTCCAGGTTTTGAACCTAAAACTTCTGCTTCCCCAGAGCTGGCCTCGAAACCAAAAACTTGTGCAGTTTTGGGAGACCAGTCAAGAGATCCAGAAAGTGGAAATCATACTGGATTATTTTCTTGTAAAGGCAAGTCTTCTATCAATAACATTATCACTAGCTTCATCTCCCAACTTATGTGCAATAAATTGAATTTTTTCTGCACAGAGAATACAAAGGAAAGAGCACCTGCAGCACTGTCCGGCTCTGACACACATCAATTCTCTACGAATGTAGAACCCCAAATCGTCTCCCAGGTTCATTTCTCTCAACTTTTACCCTTTAGTTTGTTGATCTTTTACATTTTATTTGATTTTTGAGTACTTGATTTCCCTTCTCTCTCAGCCCAATCTCTAAAGACCAAACCCAATTTGACTAGTTTTCCAACGTGTAATATCAAGATTGTAAACCGTGGGGGAACAAAAGATGAATCTCTTTGTGCAAATACAACATTGAATTCTATTTTAAGTGAAGAGTGTATTCAAATATTTTAAAAGACTAATTTCCCATTTCGATGGTCTGTTACCCCCGATAAGTTATGGTCCATCTTCAAAACTGTTGTTTGATATGTCCCTCTTAAAGGCATAATGGTTTCAGAATATTTTTTCGGTTGGTTTAGCCTTGCGCAGAAAATAAAGCAAGTGACAGAAGATATTTTAAGTGATGGTACTCCTTTTGGGGGCTCTGGTTCTCAAACTACTTCTGAACAGGACATAAAGACAAGGAAAACAGAAGAATTTCCCAGTTTTGATCTTGGATTTTGAATGGTGTCCTGCGATAAAGATCTGCGCTTTCAAATGAAAACTTTAAAAACATTAGGGAAGACTAAAATGGAATTGTCAATTTCTCTAGTCGCCTACTAGTAATATTTCAATTTATGAATGTACACTGTTTGTGAGTTCATACAAATACTTGAAAGAAAAGAAATTATAATTATGCCATCTGCATCAATAGTTGTACTTTTGGGCATCTCCTAAATTGTTGAACAAAAAGTTTTCTATTTTTTTTTTGTTTTCTTTGCTTTTTAATTGTTTAATTATAAATACATTTTAAATTAGTTCTCCTTCCCCCCCCCCCCCCCCCCCCCGGCACCCACCCACACCCCCCCCACGCCAACAATATTTTAAGGATTTTTTTTCTTCCCTTTATTATTTTTTTTCACACAGTTTTTTAAGATCCTAAATAAAAAATATTCATTAATGTCCAAATTAAAAAAATACTAATTTAAAATGTATTTATAATTGAACAATTTAAAAACAAATAAAACAAAAAAAAAAGAAAAAATATGCCCAGGCTGCCTGGGCAGTCCATAACCCAGGCCACGGTGGCCTGGGGTGTTCTTTTTCTTTTCTTTTTTTTTAAATTTTTTTTTCAGATTTTTAAAAATATATATATGCATTTTAAATTAATATTTTTAAAAATTTAGATATTTATGAATATTTTTATTTGGAACAATAATAATTATTTATTATTCGTATTAAATATATTTTCTTATTAGATAAAAATATTTTACTTCAAGTTTGGATGATTAAGGAATTGAGATGTTATTTTTTAAAACTTAAAAAATCCATTTGTTATTTAGGCAAATTTTAGAAGAGATAAATGTAATTCACCATAAAATTAAAGGGTAAATTTGCCCCTAATACAAAACGTTAGAGGCAATTTTGCCCCAAGATAAACGTTAGGGGTAAAATTGCCCCTAAAAATTGCCCCTAACAGAAATCGTTAGGGACAATTTTGGCCCTTTGCCCGTCTATTTGTTAGAAAACTTGAAGAGTGAATGGACTTTGTCATAGCAACTCTAGATATTCATAAAAGAAATGTTTCAATAACCCCGACTTTACTTGTTTAAGTTTAGGTATTCAAAATGTATGAAAGGAAATGTAAGATTCTGTAGAGTTAAGTTGTAATATTATCACCAATCCCAAACAGTTGTACTACTTGTTATGTAGTTTGTTCGTTCTATTACAAAAATGTATTTTTTAAATAAGAATGACTAATTATTATTTTCCAAAATACACATCTCTTAAAGTTGTAAGTTAATAAGCTCATAGCATGGGAGAAACGAAGAAAAAAGTATTTCGGAATTAAAGATTATTATATTATCGGGAGTTTCACTGTGAGGCACAATATATATAATTATATATTCCGTTATATTTGAAAACTCTACTTTAAAAAGCATTCTTTGTTACAATATAAAAGTCCATTTGCAAGTAACTAACTGACCGGCTGTCTTGTCTAGTGGTGTGCACATGGAATTGGCAGAGTAGATACTTTTTAAAGGAGCTAACCCTTTTAAAGTGTGAGTGAACCACAAAGAACGTTTAGATGATAGGGTTGAGCCCCACTTGAACCAAAATCCTTAAAGTTTTCAACGTTGATGGCGCTGGGGGACACTTGCAAGTGGGAAAGTAGGGTCACTTCGTAGAAGAAGAAAATTGAGCCCTTTGAACGAAATGATCCTTGGAATAAAGAGCAATGGGACCCTTGTGTTGAATATATAGAGAGGCTTTGTTTCGAACATCTTAATTCTTTCATGTATTGCCTATTGACTTACTTGTGTTTTGATGGACATGGATTCCTATTCTGGAAGTGCGCTCAAGTCTTTCGTGTCTCCTGAAGAGCTACATGAAATCTACGTGGGTGACTACAACCATAGATGTTCAACTAGCGATTTCCTAGCTCACATGCCCGGCTCTCGCCTATGCGAGGAAGTACCGAACCCGAACCAGAATGATGATGAGGAAAGCGAAAGCGAGGACGAGGACGAGGACGAGGACTAGGAGAGCGAGGACGACGATTTCGACAGGTTGAGAGTTTTCTGGTATCCAACTGACGCCAATGAAACAAATTTCATAATGGACGTGAGATCTGCCTCTGCCTCTGCGTAAGTTTTTCTTTTTTCTTTAACAAAATATAAACGCAGTGCCAATGCATAGTAATAATTAATTTAAGCTTATGTTATGTTATGATGAATAGTACTTCAGGAGGACCATCACTCTCAATTCAACACAAAATAATGCATATTCTTCTCGATAAGATTAAGCCTTGGCAGCCGGCAGCAGTGTTAGTACAGTTTTGGGAAGCCAAGAAGGGAAGCAATGGGCAGATATCATCGCTCACTACTTCAGACCAACCATTTGGAATTAGTAGACTTTATAATGGACTGTGTAGGTATCGGTATCATTGCGTTAGAAACAATGATATATATGACGGGCCTGTTTGGAGGGCATTCACACTGGGTTGCTCTCAGTATTCTCCAAACATAGAGACGTACAATGCATACGAGTTTAAGGGAAGGAATTATGCAAAAGGGTGTGGTATTAAGGCGTATTGGGCTATTCCACTTTTCCAACACTTGAGCTGTATTGGTGTACTTGAGTTTTTATACTTTGATAGCGCTCCAATAGCTCTGCCATTATCTTCACTTGAGGTTTGTTGTGACACATGTTTATCTATCTCTACAATGCATGCATTAATACACATGTTGATCGATCCATGTTTATTTTTTCTAATAGGATTTAGGACTTACAACCGGAAGTATAAATTCACATTCCAAGGATTCCGAAGAATGGAAAGGAGTAAGTAGCTACACACGACTCATCTAACGCTATTACTCATATCTCTATATATATTGAAAAAGCAATTAAGTAGCTACCTTCCAATTCCATCCCATGTTTAGTAAAAGTACATATATATATGCATGCTTCTTTATTTTTCATATTACATAACTACTCTCCTGATCTTTTCATTTCCATCCTTGGAAAGATATTAAATATTTCACTGGGGAACATATCCGATGTGTCGTGGCTTGTGAGAAAAGAGTGCGAATTACCGCTTGTTCAGGTCTGGACACCCTGCAATTGCAATTGTGATGGACATGATGAGTCAACTTCAGTCACATATCATCTCCAAACCTCCAGATTCTCAAAAGCACCTCATTTGTTCTGCCTTGTTACAGATTCAAACTGGAGTGTAAAGTACATTACCGAGTTAGATTTAATACCGCATGTGCCTGAAGCTTATTTTGTAAAGAGTGGTGGTAAAACTTGCATTGGAAGATCACATTCACTCATCAAAGCTTCTTTTCACAGAAATACCGGTAAATTCAGCATTTCTGATTACCCTCCTGTTCCCCAAACTCGTTCAGCCGGTCTACACGCTTGCTTTGCAATTCCCATGAATTTAATTCATCCCCTGCTTCCTCCTTCCATATTAGAACTCTTTCTTTCAAGGCCACAGGAATGTCATACTGTAGATCTACTACTTGCTCTATTGAAGTCGTTGTTGACCAAAGTGGCTCAGGTATTCTCAACCCAAAATCCTGCTTTTGGACTAACGCAACATGAGGAATTCTGTGTTGAATTCTCTCACCAGGATGCTGATGATGATTATCTCCAATACTTCAATGTACATCGAAGGTATACAAGTGAATGTTTAGGAAATATAACAGAATATGACGGGGTTCAATTGTCTCCCCAACCACCAGTTGCCCAAGATAATGTTCAAGTCCAACACTACTTTGAAGCTAATGATGCAGCTGCTTCAAATGAACATTCCATTCTTACTGATCAACCCAACACACAGAAGGGAGCTGAGGCTTCCAGCACAAATGCAAATCCTGATGCTCATGGACATCTTCAAGTATTTGCAGAAAATATGAGAGATTATCCTGTCCAAGGCCTCGAAACCTTCTTAGAGAATACAACAGAGGAGCCACCATTCCCGTCATCAGATCAAGCACCGACTTTGGAAGCTAACAATGCACAAGACATGGCTGAGACTTCCAAGAGATCTTCCTCAAATGGACAAATTGATATCAATTTGGACACGATCAAACAACATTTTGGCAGAAATCGAAAAGATGCTGCAGATGAACTTGGAGGTAATCATCTCTCTAAACCTCTTCAATTTGTCCTATCCGTCTTATACTCCTAGTCTATTATGTTCAAGTTCAAAACTACTCTCAAACTAATGATGCAGCTGCTGCTTCTACAAATCAACATTCCATTCTTGCTCTTCATCCCAACACACAAGATGGACCTACTCAGGCTTTTAACACAAATGCAGATTCTGATCATGCTCAAATTATTTTGAACCCTATTGAAAATGGAGAGCTTTGAGTATTTGCAGAAAATACGAGAGATTATCCTGTCCAAGGCCTCGAAACCATCTTAGAGAATACAACAGAGGAGCTACCATTCCCGTCATCAGATCAAGCACCAACTTTGGAAGCTAACAATGCACAAGACATAGCTGAGACTTCCAAGAAATCTTCCTCAAATGGACAAATTGAGATCACTTTGGACATGATCAAACAATATTTTGGCAGAAATCGAAATGATGCTGCAGATGAACTCGGAGGTAATCATCTCTCAAAACCTCTTCAATTTGTCCTATGCGTCTTATACTCCTAGTCTATTTCTGCTTATCTATGCTTTTTTTGCAGTGAGTGAATCTACTTTGAAACGTAGATGTCGGGATTTTGGTATAAAAAGGTGGCCACCACACAAGAGAAACAACAAAGTCCCAAGACTTTCAACTAAATCTCTTCAGAATGGTGATGGAGTTACCCAGAAATCCAAGATTGGATGCTCTGCAAACAATAATGCAAGAGAGAAACGGTCATCAACCCCAATTGATCAAAGTATTGCTCTGATAAATGATGAGATTGATCAAAGTTACACCGTGAAGGCAACTTATAGAGAAGACATTGCAAAGTTTTCATTTTGCAGTAATGCAGGGATTGAAAAACTACGCAGAGAACTGGATGAAAGTTTCGAATTCCAAGGTGAGGAGTTCAAGATCAAGTATAAGGACGAGGATGGTGAATGGATTATCATGTCCCGTGATAAAGATCTGCGCTTTCACTTGGAAACTTTAAAAGCATCAGGGAAGACTAAAATGGAATTGTCAATTTCTGCAGTCACTAGGTGATACAATTTCAATTTGTGTACACTTTCTGAGTTCATCACATTTACTGTTGGATCTTGATTTCTTACTGAAATTTGAATTAATGAGAAGTGACAAATTTGAATTTCGTTTAACTCAGGCGTTGAGGGATTGTGCAGAAAACTGCAAGAAATGTTCGAGCTTGTTATATTAAGATGGACTACTGAATAATTTTCTTGAGAATAAATAAAAAAACCAATGAGAATCTGCAGCTATCTTCAAACTCGATCGATCCCAAATATGCATGCTTCTTTATTTTTCATATTACAAACTCCTGATTCCTTGGTCCTTCCCATATTTATCTTCTTTGGAAGATATTAGATGTTTCACTTGGGGAGGTGCAATTTACATTGGGGGTTGTGAGGAGATATTGCAGATGACCGCATGTTCAGC
>VMRK01000070.1:0-53893 GCA_016801395.1 Leptodermis oblonga
GGCAGATTTTACGCAGCTGTCTCCAATATTCTCCATATGGAGCAAATGCAATGTCGGTACTATTGTAAGACAAGATCTCATTTGCTATAATTTGAGGCCTGGAAGAGAATTCGATATCATGCGCTTTCATTACCTCTTTCGCCATCTCTCGAGAGTGTGGGAACTTCACCGACCTGAAGGAGCATCAAGGGTCCATATTTCTTCGCCAGGCCGCTCAGGGCTTGGTGAGGAAGAGAGCCAACAAGCTGATGAATGTTTCCCAGGAAAGGTAGTTTCCTTGGCCCTGGAGGAATATTAGTAATAGCTGGTTCGGTTCTCAATTTACTTCCCAATTTCAGAAGCAAAACCATGAACAAGAATGTCAGAAACAGAGCTGAGCAATTGAAATTGATGTCCATTTTCTGTGTATGTTGAAGGGCTAGACTTGGTTAATTTGTTGGTTGTTGGATGTAAGTGTAAAACAGCTTCATGGCGAGCGATGGGCTTGGATTAATTTTGCTAAACCACAAGGTTCCATTGGTGATCACTGACATATTGAATTATTGTAAAAAACGTGTATTCCACCTGTCGTACTTACACCACGTGTCTGCACGCAGTTCTTGAAAGCAAGCGGAATTTTTGTTTTATTTTTAACTTTTCTAGGAACAAGTTAAAGAAAAAGTGGCGAGTTTAACTTCAAAATATGACTGTATGTTATGATGTAGTCAGTTTAATTGCTAATGTATTGTCTGTCTCAAAAGTTTTTGGTATATTGATTTTAAGGCTAAAAATAGCTAGTGCCTGTTTAAAAAATAGTACCTATTTCTAAAAAGAAAAAAAAAATCAATTTAAAAGGTAGAAGTAGTTCATGATTTAAAAATGTAAGATAAAAATTAGTATCTACTTCTAAAAGGAAATTATATCGATTTTAAAGGTATAAATAGTGCATATTTAAAAAGCCTGTAAAATAACAAAGTATTGCATGTTTTTTTTTAAATTAAAAAACACGCTACACGCGCTTGTCGGCATAGTAGAATCTCTTGTCAGACGGTATATTAGCCTAGCTGGAGACTATCTCCCTCTTGAATTAATCATTGAACAGCTTGAGTAATCTCAATAACCTCTCATTAATTAACGGACGCTAATTACCAAGCAAAAAAGATGAGTCTTTAGTGCTAAATTACAAATGTCAGCATCTAGAAGAGAAGAGAAAGGGCAGACAACAGAATTTCAAATTGAGCAGGCAAGCTAGCTTTGTTATGCTAAGATTAGCAATATTTTAAAGTCTGGTACTTTCTGCTTCTGAAAAAGCCAAACAAGAAGAAAGGGAAGATGAGAGGGCAACCATATTATTCTTTTAGGAGGGAGTCTCCAACATGTCACGGTTCATGCGCGATATTTCAACATAATTTCGATACGTGTATTTTTATCAATAATTGTGTTTTCAATACCCCAAATGTTAAACTTAATACTTAATAGTTCAGAAGGTAAATTCGATGCGTGATATTTTCAATCATGACAAAAACTTGTATATAATTGATTCCCACCGCAACGCAATTTAAAGAATCCGTGGCTTTGTGCTAAAATAACGGGTGGCTTCCCCTCATTCTGTAGTAGTGAGGGATGTGTGCATCCCACCAATAGCTGTGCCTTTTTCTTTTCTTCTTATTACAATATCAACTTTACTCTTGAAGGGTAGCACTATAACTCTTTAATAATAACATGTTATTTTTGAAGGAGTGAAGCCGATATACTCCTTTGTATTAGTTTGGAAGTTAAAAGAAAAAAAGAAAGAAAGAAAAAAGATGTATGATTGTCATGAACAGTACAAGGAGGTGGTTACACCGTGAACTAGTTTTACGGGAAATTTTCTTTTTATTTATTTTTATTTTTTATTTTTATTATCCTTGCATCCCTAAAGTTCGACCTCATAGCCTTAGGGTTACGAGGGTCTCCCATTAACCACCACCCCAACCTTTCCTCCTATAGGAAATCAGCTCTTCATGAAGTCTAAAGTGCCAAAACCATTTAGTTTTTATAAGTCTCCATCCCAATGGAAGAGTTTTGTTTTAGAAAAATACAACCTTTTTATTTAAAATAATTTTTATTCTTAAAACAATTCTATTTTTATAGTTTGATCAGGACTAGTAATGCTTTCCTCTTCTTTATGGTTGGAGTATTGCTTACCGATTTTAATTTATGATTTATCGTATATTGAGTTTAACCTCTATAAAGTATTGACTTTAGCATCTTATGTATTGCAGTTATGTTAAAATAAAATTATTAAGAAAACATACATAACAGCTATTAAAATATTGCTTGTCAATTTGTAACACAGTCAAACTTGAAACTCCCCCTAAAACTCTAAAAGAACAAAATCGTTCACTCTTATTTTATCTTTTTCCTTTTTTCTTTTCTTATCTTTCTCAGACAGAGAAAGTACCAGAATTTTAAATATTGCTAATCTTAACATAACAAAGCCAGCTTGCCTGCTCAATTGGTAATTCTGCGGTCGGCCCTTTCTCTTCTCTTCTGGATGCAGACAGTTGTAATTTGACAATTTAGAACTTAGTTAACATTACGCACTAAGACTCATCCTTTTTTTGGGGTAATTAGCGTCTGCTAATTAATGAGAGGTTATCGATTACTGTAGGATATAAAAACAATATATATCTAAAATAATATTAAAGATATTAACGCACGGCGGAATAAAACTTCTTTGTAATAACCAACAATAAATAAACCCGCACGCACACAATCTGTGCGGCGCACCTAAGCCGAAGCTTGGTTGAGAAACAACCCGAAGGCTATTCAGTTTCTCCCTATCAATGCCTGTAAATCTCTGTGATCTATTTGTATTTATCTCTGTGATTACAATGATCACCCAATGCTTTTATTTTTAGACTAAATTATTCCTGAATCCTACCATTAATCTGATTTATAACTATTTCCTAAAATAACTAGGTTACCCAAATCAAACACTAAACCAAATAGAAAATAGACAAATAACAAATCCTACTACAATTATAATTAAGTAATTAGTAAATACAAGTTCGGTTAATTAATTCCAACAATTACTCAAGCTGTTCGAGATTCCACTACAAGCATACGCGATGTAACACTTTATTTATTTATTTATTGGTTTTTGTTTTTAGTATTAAGAAACATGTAATATATTTTATTTTACAATACTTCTTAAGAAAACACTACTTCTACTTTTTGATATGATACAATCTCTTTTAGAAACAGGTAATATTTTTCATATTACATGGGCTATAGTTTTTAAAATCAGAAACTGTTTTTACCTTTAAAATTGATGTTTCTTTTTGAAGAAATAGTACCATTTTTTAAAGCAGACAGTAGACACTACTTATCCCTTATCATTGGTACTTTATATTTTATACACCCTAATTCTATACTTCAAGTTAATACGCGATACATCAAACCCTATATGCCACACATCGTTGTTTGGAGATAGATAATACAGTAGCAGCTAAACTCAATATATCATAACGTATACACGATACTTTTGACGTTAAAAAATTCGACATTTTTTCTTTAGAGAAAAAGTATCACATATTTCTAAAAAAGATAAATAATAATTCCAACGTGCCTTCAGGAACTGTGTGCATAGATGTGGCGTCGGAAGGTACCATAGGTGGTTTTGCGTTAATTGAATATGCATGTGATCACCAGTGGAACCTTAGCAAAATCCAAGACCTCACTTGTTGGGTGAAGCTTAATTTATTTATATATATATTTGGCAGCCATTTAAGTGGTGGGAGAATGATGACCTTTTATAATAAAAGAGGCAAATCGCCAAAAACTTTCAAGGGGACATAATGAGTCAGCTTAGCTCAGAGGTACAAAAATGCAAGATTGCAAATGCAGTCTAAATACAAACAAGTGGAAAGTTCTCAAAATCCAAAGATAAGAAAAAATACACATCCAAAAATACCAGTCCCCTCCAGGGCAAAGTTGAATGTTCGAACATCAAAGATTCCGCAGACGAGCTAGACATCCATGCCAACGCATTTGCAAGCATTGGCTTCCCGATATACATGAGTAAGAGTAAATCGCGAGAAGATATTTTGAAGCAGCACCACCTGAGTCAGAAGAAGACCTCCAGGACCAAATACCTTTATGATAAGAATCCAGAGATTTGATCCTCTGGTCCAGAACCAAAGGGTATCCCAAGGATTAACAGCACAATTCAGGAGTCGGTTGTGGGTGTGATGTAATCTCACCCGGGAAGGTTTGATCACAAAGCGAAAGCCGATTGTTCTAAGGGTTGTTAGGGTGGTTTTTGGTGAAACCTCGACCCGCCAACAATGGACAACCGGAACCTTGGTATAGAAGACGGCGACCCACGAGTGTACAATGTTGAGAACCTCGGTGTAAATACGCCACGAACAAATCACCAAAAAATTGTTCGATAAGTGTTGAACGCCACAAGACAAAGTCTTGATAAGTTCTACAGTTCAATGAAGAAGAGTTTTAGAAAAAACTCACAAAAACATTTCATATCATCCCAGTCTTCAAATGTTTACAAAAGTAGCCTTTTTATAGGCAATCAAAGACTATTCTAGAATATAAATGAAAGCCTTAAATTGAATCAGATTTTCCCCATTTAATGGTGTAGCTGAATAGTCCATAGGACTTCTTGAATTTTGATCTAAATTCAGCAAAAACTCTTGGAAGCTCCATGTATTTGCTGAACAGAATTAATCCACCTCTTGGTTTTCATTTCTGCGTGATTCCATTCATTAATTCAGCTGCAATTTTTAATTGCTGAACCTTTCCAAATGCCCCTCTCTTTATATGGTTCCATGCAGCCATTAAAATGGTAAGTTGAAGAGCTTGCTTGATAGCTGCTAATTGACCTTCTCAATCCTTCCAAATTCAGCATTGATTCCTTGCATGCATTTGAATGAAGTGAGTCACCTCTTGGACTTTGGCCGAAACTCCTATGCAAGTGAAGAGACTCCTTGAGCCTTCAATGTTGACCGAAAGTCCAAGCTGAATTGGTGGCAAAGAATCTGATTTTAATAGCCTTTAATTAGCATGCATGGATATCCTTTATCGCACAAATTAATCACCCGAAATGCCTTCCAGCATGGCTAATTTATGCACTGACTGAATTCTAGAACACAATTCTACGATTTGCCCCCCTTCTCATGCACACAATTCTTGAACAAAATCTTGAACTTTGTTGCGCTAAGCCGGATCGCATCAGGGTGGGATGTAGGCTCCACCTTTGGATTGTACTCCCAATCCTTGGGATACCCCCTGGTCCGGGACCACAGGATCCCCAGCCAAGAATCCACGAGAGTGAGAGAATTTGTCTCACCAGAAGAGCCTGGACATTTTGTTGGCGACAGGTGAAGCTTTTTATACTTACATCCAACAACCAACAAATTAACCAAGTCTAGCCCCTTCAACATTCAATTTCAAAGAAAATGGGCATCAATTTCAATTTCTCAGCTCTGTTTCTGACATTCTTGTTCGTGGTTTTGCTTCTGAAATTAGGAAGTAAATTCAGAACCAAAGCATCTGTTACTAATCTTCCTCCAGGACCATGGAAACTACCTTTCCTGGGAAATATTCATCAGCTTGTTGGCTTTCTTCCTCACCAAGCCCTGGGCGGCCTGTCGAAGAAATATGGACCCTTGATGCTCCTTCAGGTCGGAGAAGTTCACACACTTGTAGTTTCCTCTCCGGAGATGGTGAAAGAGGTAATGAAAACGCATGATGTCGAATTCGCTTCCAGGCCTCAAATTATCACAAGTGAGATCCTGTCTTACAATTGCACTTCGCTCCATATGGAGATTATTGGAGACAGCTGCGTAAAATCTGTGTATCCGAGCTTTTAAGTACTCGGCGGGTTCAATCCTTTCGATCTTTAAGGGAGGAAGAAACCACCAATTTGGTCAGATGGATCGCTGGAAATGCCGGTTCGAAGATAAATCTGACTGAAAAGGTTTTCTCATCCACTTACGCTACCACTTCCAAGGCCGCTTTTGGGAAGAAAAATGCGGAACAAGAAGAGTTCATTTCTTTGGTCAACGAAGCTTTTAAAATGGCTGCAGCCTTCAACATCGCTGATGTATTCCCTTCCATCAAGATCCTTCATTGGGTTAGCGGTGTTAAGCCCAAATTACAGAGTTTCCGGAAGAAAATAGACTGGATTCTGCAGACCATTATTGATGAGCACAGGGAAAATCAAACTGCAAAGAGTACTGAAGATTTTGTGGATGTTCTGTTGAAGTATCACGAGGACGAAAAGCTTGAATTTTCCCTCACTTCTGAGAACATTAAAGCAGTATTACTGGTTAGTGATTTCATCATTTATTCTGGTACATTCTGAAGTTCTTGTCTGTGATAATATTATGTCATGTGTGTGTGCAACCCCAACTAATATTGTCTCGATAACATCGGGCCATGAAACTTTCGTAGATCAAAAGAGAGAAAATGAAAATAGGTATAATTTGTTTCTCACGAACAAATTATTCAATGCATCTCCTGCATCCATGTTTTCATTGCAGCAGATCAATAGGATTAGGTATCAATAAACTTGATCCGCTATTATCCACACTTTTAGATGTTAACTATATTATAACCACTAAATTAATAAAGCCTGTACAACATGAATATTATGTATAGAATAATTTATGGTTTCTCGCCAAGTCATTGTGTCTCCTACTTCTCTAATATACTTCCCCCTTCTATGATATTCAGTATAATTCCTGTGTTTTGTTCATTAATAATTGCGAATGGCACTTTTTCACTTTATATGTTCATTTAAACTGAAGGGTCAGATTTTTGAAAAATAAAAACATTGAAATTTGACAGAATTATCAATATCCCTAAATTTGTATGAGAAAGCTAGAATCACCTTTCAGTTTTATACTATTGACAAAACGAATTTTTAGTGTATTTTTGTCTTTTCAAACAAATTCGACCAGGAGGTGTTGGTAGTTTCACCAAACCTCATAAGGTGTGTGTACTTTTCCTAAACTTCACCTCTTCCTTTTTGATTGAGCTATCCCTAAAATCAGCTTAGTTTGCAAATAATTAATTGTTAGGACATTTTTGGAGCTGGAAGCGAGACATCGGCCACGACAGTCGATTGGACAATGGCTGAGATGACCAAGAATCCAACCGTTGTCAAAACAGCACAAGAAGAAGTAAGACAAGCTTTTAACATTAAAGGATCGGAATTAATATTTGCAGTAACCGTTTCAATATTTGCAGTAACATTCCCCTATAAAAAAACAAAAATGCCCCTGGGCAAAAAAAAAAAATTAAAAACCACGGGCTGCAAAAAAAAAAAAAAAAAAATGAAAAAGCAACTCACGGGCTCTGTTCCGTTTAATAATTCCTGCAAAGCAGAGCCGGGTGGAATCACAAAATCGGATAAAAATCGAGACGACTCGGATCGGAAAAAGGTTAGTGGCTAAAGTTAAAATGTTTTGCGGTATTGTTTTAGATAGTTGGTTTGATTATTTTAGTTGTATTATGTCCGGATTTGTTAGTATTTTTGTCAAAAATGTAAATTTTTTACCGGATTAGCGAAGATCGGCCCGGTGGTTACTGCAAATATCAAACTGAAGGGGGGGGGGGTGAATTACCACCGGGCGCCGGCGGTATTTTTGGCCCAAAATATCGTCGGGCGCCGGCGATATATATATATATTTTTTAAGTGTTAGGGGTATTTTAGACTTTTCACAAGAAAATGTTACTGCAAATATCGAAACGGTTACTGCAAATATCATGCCCCTAAACGATATGTTGACGAGGAGGGTCTCGAAAAACTCAAGTATCTAAAATCTGTCATAAAGGAGACATTAAGGTTACATCCACCAGCACCTCTATTACTTCCAAGGCTGAACAATGAGAAATGCCAGGTTAGCGGATACAATATACCAGCCAAGACCAACGTCCTCGTGAATGCTTGGGCAATTAGTCGCGACCCTTCGTGCTGGAAAGATCCCGAGACTTTTCGACCCGAAAGGTTTCTGGATAGCCCGATTGACTACAAGGGAACTCATTTTGAGTACATCCCGTCTGGCGAGGGAAGAAGAATCTGTCCAGGGATTCAGTTTGGCATTGCAAATGTTGAGCTCCCGATCGCGAAGTTGCTGTACCATTTTGATTGGATTTTACCAAATGGAATGAAACCAGAAGATATGGGAATTGAAGAAGCATATGGGATCACTGTGAGGCGAAAAGATGATCTCTATCTTATTCCTATCATCAAGAATCCTGTGACGTTTTCTGTTGAATCATCCCGGATTCTTATATCTATCCTATATAATAGAAACTAACATAAGATTCATTTTAACTTGCCACTTGGCTGCCACGTAAGCCTATTATTTAATGTAATTTATTGCCACTTGACTGCCACATCATCTACTCCTTAATATTACATGCCACTTGGCTGCCCTTCTCACAATTTAATTTCTCCATCATTTTGCATTTAAATTTATTGAGTGCATAAACCTTTTTTTTAATTAAATAACATTTTTCCTTCTCTTTTTTAACTTCTTAAGTTATTTTTTTTATAAATTTTATCTTAGATTAACCTTCATACTATATAAGCATTAGACTCTTTGTATTCCACTTATATATAGATATATATAATACGTATGTGTGTATACATATCTATTTTACCTATATGTAAAATTTGGATTAGACATATTTGTAAAATAGTAGAAGTTTATATTGATAAATAAGTTTATTTTGTTACAAATAAATATATTATTATTAATAAATAAATTTTTATTTAATGCATGTTCGTGTTTATGTAAGGGTGAGTGAAATATAATATTAGTTGTTTAAATTTGTTTTTTTTATACTCTTTATTATTGTCATTCACTAATTTTTTTTTTAATTTTGTGACTTTTTTTGTTCTATAAGTTTCAATATCTGTAAAGGCTATTGATTGTATTATGATTATTTACGTTGTTCACATCAACTTCCTTTATTTATATACAATTAGTAAATGATTAATTATTTGAAAACTCTTGGTAATTCATATAAAAGAAAATGAATAGACACTTTAAAATCTATATATATCTTCAATCCATTAAAAATAAAGACAACTTTCTTCTTTTTCAGAATCCTATGTGCATGTTTAATTCACATTAACGGTGCAACTTTTCGTAATATATGTAAATCCATTTTAATATATTTTTGTTCAGAGAAATATTAAAATGCATTTTTCTCATATCTTTTCTTCAAATTTGCAGGTTTGTTCATATTCTACTCCAATAAAAAAACAAGGTTTCCCTATCAAAAGCTTCGAAATATGTATCCAGATTCACTTCATTTGACAACGAAGATTCTCATTCTGTCGGTATCTACTTATAACACACATCGAAATAGAAAAAGTTGACATATAATTGAGTAGGCCAATTGTATATTTGAGAAAAAGTTTCAAGTATTTGTATTATATTTGACATATATTTCTTCTTTTTAAATATGTATTTATAATAAATTGATTATTATTCATAATTTTAATTTTTTACACTATCACATAATGATATCATAGGGCATTCACTGTGCAAACGCACAGTGTTCCCATCTAGTATACATATATGAAGCATTAGATCTAGCTCTGGTTTGTATAAGGCATTATGGCTCCATTATTATTTAATACCGAATAATCCTATCCTGTGAGGTATTGTATACCTGTTAATCCTACTCTTTCTGTCGCATCCAAAAAGTTTAGAAGTATAAACAGGCCCGTCTCAAACATTTTAGGGGCCTGCCTGTACAAATGATAAAGGTGGTAGTTTTCTGTACGACCTGTCAGACATTTAGGCTCGTTTTTATTATTATCAGTATTTGTAAACATGTGATACTTTTTTTAATGTTTTTTGTAGGTGTACATTTTAATTAAGCTGTATTTCAACCTTTAAAATCAATACTTTTATTTAACTACAAGAGATATTAATTTTTTTTCTAGAAACATGTGATACATGTCAACTAAACTCGATACTTTCTTTTTTCACGCAATACTTCAACCTTAAAATCGATAGTTATGTTTCTTCCTTACAAGGGATATTTATTTATTTATTTGTTAGAGACAGAAGATAAATCAGAAACAAAACTCAATACATTAGATGCATGCTATAAATGAAAAATTATGTGAGGCTATGTGTGATACTTTATCATTTACACGCGATACTTTTGAGGCTAAACTCAATACTTGCGTCTTAAAAATAAAAGTATCGTATTTTTATAAAAAAAAAATTCTCAAAAAATGCATGTTGGACCATTTGAAAGGTTTGATACAAGTTTTTGTGATATAAAAATTGGGCCATTGAAATAAAAATATGTAAAGTTGATGAAATTGAACTTTGATAATTTCACAAATTTAACGTAAAGTTATAAACAAAGGAATGACAAAATAAATTTTGTTTACCTAAAAAACTTTTTTTCAAAAATTTTGAGGGCCCCTGTGTAATCGCTCATTTTCAGAGTGTTAGGGCCGGCCCTGAGTATAACGGTTTAATTAAGAGTTTAATGTATAATGCCATACATGATTATTTTTTTAATGGAATTATTGATTATTTAGTAGTTCATGATTTGACAATCATTATATATTGAGTAATAAACTTCATAGATTCTTCAATACACTTTGATTCGAATGAATATTCAAATAATCCTGATTTGACTATCATAATATATCAATTAAGGTCGGCAAACTTCATAGTACAGGAACTGAAATGAATATTAAGTCATGAGTTTGGTGACAGTTCTTAATTTTTTTGTTAATAAATTGGTTGGGCCAGTAGCTTAGTTGTAGATGTTTACATAGATAAGGTCACAAATGCTGAGAAGATGCAAGGTCACAAATTCACAATCAGTCTTGCTAGCTGACTTTTTTTACAATGATTTTCATGAAATTAAATAAGCATCCCAGTGGAAGAGGTTGAAAACAGACACAATGTTTTATTTTATTTTACTGTTTAAATTAAAAGTGAGATTGGCTAGTATTTTATTAATACAGGAAAAAGAATAACAATAAGAAAAGGAAACTATTTATTTATTTTGTTAAGCATGGGTTGGTTACTTAATTGCAGAAAAATAAAAATAAAAAGAAAATCAAACCCAATAGTTTACATTTTGTGGCCTATTTTGTTTAGTTTTTTATAATTTACTTTAGGCTGCTTCCGAAGTCGATGTTCGAAGTAAGTGTTCGCTGACTAGTGCTTTTTAGGTCCTATAATGTAGTTCTCTGCTTCATCCTCAAAGTCGTCTTCGTCATCAGTTTCCCAGGGGCCATAAGCTGCTTCCCCTTCATCTTCTTGATTGTCGTCACTAAGGTTCTTTGGTGAGTGCGGCACAGGTGATGTAGCTGGAATATGTGGCTTCGTCGGCATGTGATTGGTGAGTTGAGTATCTGTAGGCATCTTATGTGCTTCAATGAGAGTGAAAATCGTTTGTAGCGGCTTCAATTTAGGTACTGGGAGGGACTTGTGGGCTTTTGAAGAATGATGTTAAGTCACTTCAAGTGCTCCTTGGACTACATCGGACCACATATAGGTGTGGTAGCTATTTTAGTAAATTCTTCTGCAATGCATTTCATCATGGCTTGGATTGTTTCTCGAGATGGGATTGAAGGAGGTGGAGTATTGATCAGTGTATTATTATAGTCTGGGAGTTGTGGGCTGTTTCGATGGCTGTTGGAGACACTGGGTTTAGTTTCGCAATGTTACAATCTAGTAACAAGGCTGTGTGAGACATATGTTCCATGTTTGCAACAGCTGCGGTTGGTGAGTCATTAGGTCGAACAGCTTCTAGGTGTAAAACGGCGAGGTCTTGCATGCATAAGATTGTGGCGTTTGGCCCAACAATTGGGCAGGTAGGTAAAGAAATTAATGGCAGCGCACAGCTCAGGGCTGGGAGCGCATCAAGCTGTACACGCAGAGCTGGCTTGTTCGCTGGTGCTGCAGCAATTTGGCCATCATCAAAGGCACTTGGAAAAGATATTAGTGCTGAACGTGTGCAATTTGGTGGCAACTTGGAGAACACCTCCTCAATATCACTATCTTCTATATCACTTTCTTGTACGGTTGCAGTATCAGTGGCTGTAAGGCCCTCTGTGGCATTTTGTTGAGTAATAGCAGATTCTTGGCTCATGAGGGATGGCATTGTAGGGGCGACCGTGGGGATTTTGGGAGATATTTGGGGAGCAATTTGGGGCAGGATTTGGTGAGTGATTTGGGGTGCAATTTGGTGAGTGATTTGGGGCGGGATTTGGGGAGTGATTTGAGGCGGGATTTGGGGAGTGATTTGGGGCGGGATTTGGGGAGGAATTTGGGGCGCGATTTGAGAAGTGATTTGGGGCAGAGATTGGGGCTCTATTTCTGGCGTAGATCGGGGCGAGATTCTTGAGGCATTATCCTGTCCAGCAATTGCCCCTGTGTAATTAAGGGTAGCCGGCTTCATGGCTGGGGGAGCCGGGGGTATCATCCCACTTTCTCTTTGAGGGATAATAGTCATACTTGGTTTAATCAGATACCTCCCCTGGATGAAGTCTCCAACTCGATTATTAGCCTCGTTGAACAAGCAAGGTGGAGGGGCTGGGTCTGACTTTTCTGTTGAAGCCGTGAATGATAATCTTGTTGTCTTTCTCATCCATGTTGTTGGCATTAGTGGTGTACTTCCTGATGTAATCTTGTAGAGATCCATCATCATTTTATCGTACTGATAGCATGAAGCTAGCCAGTTTATCAAAGTTCCGGGTTGTTGGAAAATTAAACCAAGCTTAATTAGTGGTGAGTCATTTTTACACCAAAATAAACTTACACAATTTGAGGTAAAATTAAGCACATGGTGAGTAAGGTCATTTCCACAGGGAACGGGATTAATTCATCCTTTCAATTAGTTAGAAACATATTTGAGAGAGAATTGGATCAGGATTAAAATGGGAAAAACTAAAGAAACTAAAATAATAATAAAAACAAATAAATAAAGGCTCCAGCAAGCAAATGACTTCACACTAGTTCAAGAACTTCGTTCAAAGATGCAAGAATATTTTTAACAAACAAAAATCAACCAATTATGGTTACCAGTGACGCGCACATGCATAACCTCACTCCCTCTTATTTTTTGGATAGTCAGGATGACGCATCTCTAACTAATTTCCTAATTAGCTAGTAACCTAGAGAGACCCTCTACTAGATTGAACCAACTAACATCATTAAGAAATAAGGGAACCTGATTCTAGCCAAAAGACTCTGAAGCAGGGCCATTTGACTACCTTATTATTCTCCCTACCTGAAAGTAGTTTTACCATTGATCGGACCCATTGAGGACGCCTCGAGTAATTTGATTGGTTTTCCATTATTTCAGTTTAACTTAAGTGTGATCAAGACCTAAACAAATCAACATAATGCTTGAAACTATACATAAAGAATAACATAAACTTCCATTTATTAAATTAAAGAACAATTCAGTCTCGCGAACGAACTTAAACCAGAGTTGCATCATATTACTGCCGGAAGAAATAACTAACTACTAAACATAACTAGAAGAAATAAAGGTATAGTAACCAGCATGCTTGACTAAAGAAGTAAAAGTGAAATGGTTGGCACGGAAATTACAAACAAAGAGAAGAAGAATTCCAATCAGTTTATGCAAACCGAAACCCAAACAAATCAATTCTATGTGCTGATTAGATTAATTAAACAAACCTAAAACTACATAATACAACTAAAATAGCAAAGGAACAAACTAAATTGAATTCGCACATGAAGTGCAACCTACAGAAACAAAACAAGGCTCGAAGTACTGAATTCGTTGTGAGACGAATCAGTCTTCCGACTTCAAAAGAGAAACTAAAGGAAGAATTACATCGTACTGATCCTAGAGAATAATACACACCTTTAATCAGGTTTCTCCCTAATATTTATAAATGAAAAAGAAGAAAACTGCTTCCACCATCAACCTCCAACACCTATTTGAAATGTGAGAAGTTCTTGTGCTTAAAATCCGCATGTCTCAACTGACAGGAGTTCCCCTCTTGCAGTCTCTGGGTAGTTTCCTTCTTCAGAGAGTGAACTTCTTTCAAAGTGGATAACTCCAGTTTTTATCGTAAAAAAAAATGCCCCTTTCTTTACTCAATACAAGTGGAGTCTCACTCCAACACATCTTCCTCAATTTCTGCTCCAGATTCCCACTTAATTAGCAACTCCTCATCAGATACGTTCCAATTCTACTTCACCTTAATTACTGCAGTAAATAAGCCAAGAAAGTGCAAAAATGCCTCAACAGTCCTTAAATTAGTAGCAAATTAACCCTTACAATTATGACTTAGGAAATTATATTTATGGTAGAATTTAATAATTACATGTTTAGTTTGTTTCCAATTAGGTTTCGATTTGTTTTAGAAAATTAGTTTTGGGGAAAGATTTGGTAATTATAGGTTTATATAAAGAACCCATGGGATATTATTTTTAGTTGAGCTATAAGTTTGAAAGGTCAAAGATGTAGAAACCTTTCGGCCCTCTGTCACCGGCTTTTTTAAGGGAGCCTTTTTGGCTATTGTAATGTGTGGTCATAGGTGTCGAGGGCATAAGAGATGTGTGTTACTACTTATGTCTCATTGTTTATGGTTTGTTGAGATCTTGCTAGGTCATAAGAGATGAAGTGTTCCTGCTTATCCCTATGATATAGTGGATTTGTGGATGTAGATCTTTTAAGATTGAACCACGTTAAATTGTGTGTTGTTTCATTATTTGTTTTGTTTATTCCGTTGCGCGTTAATCTCATTGCGTTAGAGATATTTTTATATCCTACTTGGGTTCCCATAAAATTTGTTATGTAAAGCTGTGTGACCAGCTTGTACGAGGAAACCAAATTCCGGTTGAAGGACTTGTACCATCTTCCAGTAGCCTCCCTAAGCCTAGTTGGTAGCACCAAGCATTTGGTGTCCTCAGACAATGCTAACATGTCCATATGCCGGTGCGTTGGTATGGTGGACGTGGTCAGCCTGGATCCTTGGACCCATCATAGGAGTCAATGCCGGGTATTCCCTAAAAACCTACGGCATGGGAGACGTTTGAATCTTGCCGATAAAGGATCGAAGACGTGCCATCAGTCTTGATGCATCTTCCCATACTTTCATCAATTCTATTCGGAGTTTGGTGAAAAAAAAAATATATTTGAGGTCTTCCGTTGGTGATTTGTCTTTGGACCTGCTCAATTTGATCCGACTCCTTCTCCTTCTTGGCAGAGTTCTTTAGATAAACTCCTCTTCCTATTTGGAGTGATGTGAATTAACTAAAGACCGCAATTACACGGTATCACAAGCAAGTAATGCCGTGGTAAGTACAGGTCGATCCCACAAGGACTAAGCAAAGCGTCTTAAGCGAATTTCAAATGTATCAACCATTACTTGATTGCAAAAGGTTTTGTTTTAATGTTGTTTTTTTTAGAATTAAAGAAAACTAGAAAGCAAGAAAAGATTGATTCAATTCAATTTTTAAAAGTGGGTTGGGGCTAAAACTCAATCTACAAATTTATGCCAGTTTAAACTTGTGTGTGAGTAATGGGCTAGTAATCAATGTAAGCAGCAAGCTAATTTATGGCTAAGCACAATCAAGTTAATTAGATTATTCCAATTCTCTCATTTACCTATAAAAGATCAAAACAATATATCCAATTACGGTTAGGATTTTCACAAGTAAAAACATTATAGTATATGAGCAAGTTTTCAAAATCCCTCACAACAGTTAAATTCACCAAAATAGAAAATTAGATGTATTAAACAAAAATTTTAAAGCACATATTCTTTTATGGACCATAGCCAAGTGTAATGAGTAGATATACATATTATATATTATATATATATTGATATATTATATACTCAAATAAATATATACCTCATCAAAATTGCATAGCAATCATTAGAGAAATTTCATACTAGATCATAGGTTGAACCTTTGAAATCATCTCATACTCATATGTTTAAGCCTTCAATGATTCCATATTGCTACAAATGCTCCTCGTCAGTCAACCAACATTAATTGGCTTGAGTCTCGTGCTGATAACGTGTTATAGAATTACTACTTTAATATTACTATAGAAGCATGTAGTATATACGATAACAAAATAATAAGACGAGAGTAGAGAGGAAATAGTGGTAAGACTTTTCTATTCTTTCATTCATCTTCTTTATTCTTTCATCAAGCCTATATTTATAGGCTAAGTTCTTTCCCAACTATTGAATACAAAACTATCTCAAGAGTCACACTAATTACATGAGTGAGTGAGTGATGATAGGGGTAGTGAAAAAGATAGGATAATGGGTAATGGGAGTTAATAGAAGGACATTCATACAATATTCATAACAGAAAATAAATTTTTTACTTTAAAAAATTTGTTTTAGTTAAACATCTTCAATTTAATATAAAAAACCATAACCCTAATAATAAAAATTTTTAGTAATCTACTTTTGTGTAGATAAATATGTTGTTTAATGATTATTAATTTGACGAAAATTTGAAAAAGTATAAGGTAAATATTTATAATACTTTGTATGGTAATATTTTTTCTATGAGGATGATTAGTTTTTTAAATTATCGAAATTCTATCACAATGATAGATATGGCAATAATGAGTGTTGTAATTATAATTTAATTATAAAATATGAATTCATTTGAATCATATATTGTAGAAATATAGACAACCAGATGATAATAGTTCTGTTCTTAGTTTCCTAACTAATGAGGACAAGAATATACAAAAGACAAAAAAAGAAAAGAAAAAGGAATCTAAAGATAATTAAGGATAGAGGATAGGCCATATCCTTTATCTCAACAATCTAATTCTAAGGGAAAATTACTAAGGGTATAATAAAATTCATAATTCCTAAAAAGGGCGTTAAAGTTTTAAAATTCCTTTAAAGGGCAAAAAAATATATTAATGTATCAAATAAAATTGTAAAGACAGATTTACCCTTAATAAAATAAACAGTTATAAGATTCAGGATTGTTTTTTTTTTCTTTTTCTTTTTTTTAAAGAGCCAAAACCGGTTTCCATTCAAACTTGTACCAGCAAAATAAGCCCTCGTCTGCACTCTGCAATAAACAAGAAACTGAAGAAAAATCACAAAATTATCAATAGATAATAAGAGCCCTTTATCTTAATTCAATTATTACCTGATAGCATTGACAAGGTTCAAAAGAGATGAAAAGTTGAGAGCAAGAAAAATCTTCAAATATACAAAAAGATGTGGAAATCCTATTTGAGACCTTCAAAGCCAGAAGCTTAAGAAAAACTAGTAATTCTTTTGCTAGTTTATCGCAGATAACAAAAGCACGTTGATGTAGGTTTAATTGAGATCAAAGCATTGTTTGTGCCTTCAGACTTCTTTAAACAATTCAGGATTCCTCAAATTAGAAGGAGATTCTTTGGGAGCTTCAACGGGAATCTCCGCCTCCTAGTTCCAGGCGAAGAATCACCTCCATCAGTATGAGGAGTTCTAGGATGTCCAAACATGGAGTAGAAGCCATCTCTTAACTCTTCAGCTGATTTAAAGAACTGATCAAACCCACCAAATAAGCTGTGTTCCCTATGCTTTTAATATCACTGGCACTGCGTAGCCCTGGAAAGTTAAATGACTCCAAATTGAAGGAACCATTAGTCATTTGGTGGCCGGTAACATCTTCCTCCGTGGCAACACAGTCTTTAAAAACGTCTTCGATCTTCTCACACTTCCTCAAAAATTTCCCAGGCTCAACTTTCTCAATTCGGCAGTGGCCATCTTCAGGCGAGGAGGAGAAACAGTGGGAGGCCTAATTATAGCCATCGCCTTCGCAGTCATTCCAAATCCAACCCATTGTTGCAGTTTGTTCCTAGTTCTACTAGAGCCTACTACATTCCCTAAATTCAAGTTTTGATTTTTTTACTAATCGTAAGGTTACTTCTTGATTTACTCTTTTCAAGTTGAGCTGTAGGTAATTTACTCCGCTTATTACAAAGTGAGACGAACTTAGGGATTGGATTCATCATTCAGATGAGAAGAAAACAAAGATTAAAAGATCATGGTATTTTTAGCTGTTGGGTTGGGTTGGAGGTAGAAGGCTAGTTTGTTTATTAATTTTGTTGTTGTTGCCACCTGAATCTTGTCTGCAAAAGTCACCGAAGTTAATTTCAGTCTAACGTCTATTTTATAATAATTATTTTCAAATGATCAAATTTGAATGGATGTTTAATGCATCTGATATAATTATTGACGTCTCTTCTCTATTGTTTAATGGCTGTTTGGAATAAAAAGACTTCTTAATCTATTAACTAAGATGAAGTGAATAAGAGGACGTGGGTGAAGTAATTAAGAGAATGAAATATATCTTTTTATTTTAAAAAGGGTAAATTTGTCTTTAGAAATTTATTTAACACAATAATATATTTTAATGCCCTTTAGAGGAATTTTTAAAATTAATTTAACGCCTTTTTTAGGAATTATAAATCTTATTACGCCCGTAATAGGAATTTTCCCTAATTCTAATCTTATCAAATAATCCTTAAAAGTAGATAACATATGAAACATAGTAAATCACATATTTCTACACTCCCTCTCAAACTAGGTTGTAAATGTTGATTAAACCTAACTTGGACTTTAACTCCTCCAAAGGTTTTCTTAGTTAAGTCTTTAGTTAGAATGTCTACAATTTACTGTTTGGCTGAAACACATGTAAGTGATATCATGCCTAACTCTCTCTTTTTTTTTGATAAAGTGTCTATCAATCTCCACATATTTTATTCTATCATGATGCACTGGATCCTTGGCAATATTAATTGTGGACTGATGATCACATAATAGTTTCATAAAACCTTCAATTGGAACTTTAAGTTCATTGAGTGCCTGCTTTAGCCATATTCTGTCACAAATTTCATGAGCCAAAGCCCTAAACTCTGTTTTGTATTGCAGCGAGATATTACTAATTGTTTCTTACTCAAGTGACTAAATTTCCCCAAACACAGCTGCAGTCATGGTTGTTTGGCCCAGTGCCTAAACCCGGAAGTGAGTATACCTGGTCAAAACCCAAGGCTGGCTGTGACCCGTTACAACCCATTCGACCCCGGGTTTTCCTTTTTATTTTTTCTTAAATTTATCTTTTACTTAGAATTGAGAAAAAGACTAAAATACTGAACAAACCACTTCTTTTTCTGTCGATTCTACAGCTGCGCCGCACAAGCCGAACACGCTGCACCATCGCACCGTCGCACCGCCACATGCCCCACTGCCGCAAGCCTTCTCTTTGGTCTTGGCTCTTTGATTCGCTGCACAGTGCACATCCGCACTCTTTTAATTTTTTCTACACCATCGCACCATACCCGTAAGTAAAATTCATTTGCTTTTAGTTTTAGCCTTTTAGTGTTTACCGTAGTTATCATGTGCTAAATGCCGTCTATTGCAAATCAATTTGTTTAGATATATATATATATATATATATATATATATATGTATGTATATTTTGACAGATTGTGAATTACTTTAGCTAATTTGAAGCAAAGATTGTGATACCTTTTGGTTGCTGTTATTGGTTGTGGTGTTATTAACTTAATTGTGATGTTTGGAAAATTTAGTTTTTGTATAGAAAATATTTTTTAAGTTATAGAAAATTATAAAATTTAAGCATATATGAATTATAAAAATGTATATTATTCAAAATAGTCATAATGACGTCATCCGGGTTGACCCTCGGTTGACCCGAACGACCTCTTGGCTTTGTCAGGTCAGTGTTCGGTCCGGGCCAGATAACATTGGCTGCAGTACCCTGTTGTTGATCGTCTATCAGTCAAAGATCCTGCCCAATCTGCATCAGTAAAAAGTTCAATTTCCCTGCTAGTGGTGTTCCAAAAAAATAACCCCTGGCCATATGTTATCTTTAGGAATCTTAGAATTATGTATATTGCTTCTAGGTGTTCCTCTCTTGGTTGGTTCATGAATTGACTTACCATAATTACAACAATACTGATGTGAGGCCTCGTGTGTGATAGATAAATAAGTTTCCCAGCCAATCTTTGATACCTTCCTTTATAAACTTGTGTACTATCATCCTCACTTCATATCTTGGAGTTATAATCCATAGGAGTACCAGTAGGCTTGCATCCTAGCAACCCAGTTTCCTTTACAAGGTCCAACATATACTTCTTTTGTGATATGGAAATTCCTTTCTTTGATCATGCTACCTCCATACCAAGAAAGTATTTAAGGTTACCCAAGCCTTTAAATTCAAATGTTTGGACAAGAATTTTTTGGGCTTGTGAATCTTATCATCATGATCATAGTCAGGATAATGTCATAAACACACACAATAGCTATTACCTTCTCTTTTGCATGTAAGTGTTTAACAAGCAATGTGTGATATGTTTGAGATTTAGTGAACCCAAACTTCTTGAAAACCCTTGTGAATCTCTCAAACCTAGTTCTTGGGGGACTTCTTGAGTCCATACAATGATTTGTTGAGCTCATAGACTTTGTTTGAGGTTGTAGGAAAACTAGGGGAAACAGACTTCTTCTTTAAGATCTCCGTTGAGAGAAGCATTTTTCACATCCAAATGATACAATGTCCAGTCCAAGTTTACAGCAAGAGACAGTAGTATTTGAAATGTATTTAGTTTAGCAACTGGGACATAGGTTTCTTGGTAGTCAACCACATAAGCTTGACTGAACTAAACCCCTTTCCTCAGGCCAAGCCCTAGGGCCTAGGCAATCTGTGCGATGGTCCAGGGCCCAAGCACATTAGAGGCCCATGATTATTATATGTTATGTAATAGTAATAATATGTTTAATTTACACAGTTTTAATTTTGGGTCCAAACTTATTTTTATTTGTAATGGGCTGATGCAAACATGTAAAATTGACTCTCTATTTTTATTTCAGTCTAACAGCCCAAACCAAAATTTCTTTTTTAATTTTTTTTTTTTAAAAACTACTAATTCAGATGTAGCCAGGACAGATCAATCGACTTAATGCATCATCAATCGTCTTTTGGTCTTCTTCCTTTTTTTCTTTCCCATTGAAAAACAGAGAAAAGAGTAGATCATCAAGTTAGGGTTCTTTATTTTGGTATTAAAATTCTATTGTTCAAATCACACAAAGCTGCTCTGCTGCCTTTGAAATCTGAATCCCAAATTGCAATTTTACAAGGTTTTTGATTCTTTTGAGTATAGGTATGATTTAATTTTGGTTGGCTTTTTACTTTTTCGTTTTCGTTTGGTTACGTTCTGTAAAAATGACCATACTGCTGCTGTCTGCAATGCAAATTATGCAATGGTGAATGATGAATGAGATTGATGAATGATGATGATGAATGATGTCATGATGAATCGAATAATGATTGATGAATGATGATGAATGAATGATATGAATCGAATGATGATTGATGAATGGTGAACCCGTGAACGACATAACAAAGATAATGATGAATTTTTGGGAAAGCTTTGGTCTGGAACGCAAGATTAGTTGCAAATTTGTAATAAAAATATTTATAATGTATATGTTTAATAGCTAGTTAGTTACTATTACTTAATTATTTTTATATCGAAACTCTGAGCCGAAACTAATTTTAAATTTTCAAATATTTATTTAATGATATTTAAGGTTTGACGTTGCTTCAATTTTGCCGAACAGGTACTTGAAGTCTGAAGAATAAGAACAAATATACGTTGATATTGGAAATTACTAGCTATTCTAGGTGCTAGTGTTTCTTTCATAATAAATTTATTTAAATATCATTGTTTTAGTAATTGTTTGATTGTGTATTTTTGCGCATTATAATTGTTGTCATATTGTGCTATCGTGCATCATAGGTGTTGGGTGCTATTAATAAATTTTTAGTTAAAAAATCAAGTGCTCCCAAAAAATAAAGAAAATTTATATGAGGAGAATGTAAATGACTCCAATGAAATTGATCTTGTTAGTGAAGAGGAAAATAACTTGAGTGAGTATGAAAAAGATCATAATGTAGAAAACACTGAGAATGTAGGTGGTGAGAAATAACTTTTTTCTCTAGTTGATATATATGATCCTAGGAATTGGGATAATATTGTAACAATGCACGAGATATTATAGTTGAAAAAGGCCTATAAGAGAAATAAATCTCGTATTTCCTTCCAACAAAACCTCTAGACATTTTTCCTATGATTATTATTCTGAAAATTAAGTAATGGAGAGGTAACAGATTGAAAATGGTTGATATATAGTAAAGATGTGGATAAAGTTTATTGGTTTTGTTGTAAATTGTTCAAATCTCAAAACAACAAATTTTCTTTAGCAAATGACTGATTTAGAGATTGGAAGCACCTTAGTGAATGACTTAAAGAACATGAAAATTTTATCGAACATATAAAGAATATGAACTCTTGGAATGAACTACAAATGAGATTAGATAAAAATCAAACAATTGATAAAGACCTACAACGATAAATTTCTAAAGAAAAAGATCTTTGGAGACAAGTTCTAATAAGAATAGTAGTAACTGTAAAATGTCTTTCTAAACGTTGTTTGGCTTTTCGAGGATCTAATGAGAAACTATATCAAGATAATAATGGAAATTTTTTGGGACTAATTGAAATGATTGGTGAGTTTGATGTTGTGATGCAAGATCATATTAGACGCATTCAAAATAATGAAATTCATAATCATTATCTTGGTCATAAAATTCAGAACGAGTTTATTTCTATTTTGGCTGATAATGTTAGGCGTATTATCATTAAGAAAATCAAAGAGGTAAAATATTTTTCAATAATTCTTGATTGCACCCCGTATATTAGTCATCAAGAACAAATGACATTATAGTACGATGTGTTGATATGTCATATAGGAAAGTTAAAATAGCAGAATATTTTCTAGAGTTTCTGACAGTAGACGATACCTCTGGTCTAGGACTTTTTAATGCCTTAACAAAAGTGTTAAAGTCACTTGATCTTAATATTGAAAATATAAGAGGTCAAGTTTATGATAATGGTTCCAATATGAAAGGTAAACACAAAGGAGTTCAAAAGAGATTGCTTGAAATAAATCCAAGAGCGTTATACATACCATGTGCTTGTCATAGTCTTAATCTAACTGTTAGTGATGCGGCACATTCTTATGTTAAAGCAGTTTCTTTTTTTGGAGTAGTGCAATGTATATATACTTTATTTTCGAGTTCTCCTAAACGATGGAAAGTTTTACTTGATAGGGTAAAAGAAACGGTAAAGTCTTTGTGAAAGTCGTATTAAAAGTGTTAGACCTATTAGATATCAACCTGTTGAAGTGAGAGAAGCTTTGTTAGAATTATATAATACTTGTGATGATGTAAAGTCAAAGAGTGAAGCTGAAAGTATAGTTAATGCAATTGAAAATTTTGAATTTTTTGCTTGGTATGATCATTTGGTATGACATTTTATTTACTATAAATGTGGTGACTGGTGAGTAAAACGTTGCAATCAAAATCCATGTGCTTAGACAGGGCATGAAACAATTGGAAGGTGCTATTTCATTTTTTGAAAAGTATAGGAATGATAGTTTTACTTCAACTTTAACAATTGCTAAGAGTCTTGCATGTGATATGACTATAGAGCCAATTTTTTCAACTAAGCGTTGTATTTTTAGGAAAAAACAATTTGATGAGAGAGGAGATGATGAAATTTCACGATTACCAGAAGAGTCATTTAAATTTGAATATTTTGTGGTTGTTGTGGATATGACAATTGCTTCTTTAAAATGTAGATTTGAGGAAATGAAAGCATTTCAACGTATATTTGGTTTTTTTATTTGATTCTAAAACTTTAAAAACATTAACTGATGATGAAATCCACTCTTACCCATAACAACTCATCGGATTTTGAGTTAAATGATATATTCATGGAACTAAATATGTTGAGAGTGACTTTGGTAAATGAGATAATGACAGCAATTGATATTCTTGAATTTGTGAAAAGTATAGATTGTTATCCAAATGTTGCAATTGTTTATAGGATTATGTTGACTATGCATGTTACTGTAGCATCGGCTAAGAGAAGTTTTTCAAAATTAAAATTGTTAAAAACGTATTTGAGATCGACAATGTCGCAAGATAGATTAAATGGACTAGCAATCTTGTGTATTGAAAAAGATATTTTGGAAAATCTTAAAACTGATGCTATTATAGATGAGTTTGCCTCTAAAAAGGCTCGAAAAAGTCAGTATAGATGCTTTTTAAATTATAAAAAAAAAAAATTTTACGGCCCTCTTTTTAACATTTGGCCCTGGGGCCTTCTAAGGTTTAGGAACGGCCCTACCTTTGCTACAAGTCTTGCTTTAGGGTATTGTACTTTATTGTAAAGATCTGTTTGCACCCAACTTCTTGTTTTTCTGATCATAACTCAGGTAATTCCAATGTTTCATTCTTTTCTAAGGCACATATTTCATCAAAGATTCATGCTTTTCATTATGGAACACTTAGTGCCTCGTCAATTGAGTTTGGAATCTGTATTCTGTCAAGACTGCTAGTAAATTCATGATGAGTAGCTGCCAATCCTTCATATGAAGCAAATTTACAAATGGGATGACTAATGTAAGACTTTTTTCCTTTTCTGAAAGCAATATGCTTGTAATCAATAGAGAAATTGTTATGTGCAAAACCAGAATCAACATTGTTATTGCCAATAATCTTTGAGACTTTGAAATCGGATTGGAGTTATGGACTTCATCACGTGGCTACAGTTCTCTATCTTATTTATTCCTAGAGTAGACATGGATGGAGCAGTTAGTGTTTGAAAATCTAAGACAGAAGAAGGCATCATTTTTATGAGATGCGCTGCCATTAAAACTATTTCACCCAAAAAAAATGTAGGACATAGTGGTGAACATTAGTGACCTTTTAACTTCAAGTAGGTGCCTATTATATGTGTTCGGCAATTCCATTTTGTTGAGGTGTCTCAACACAAGAAATAACATGAATAATACCTTGGATTTAAAGATATTTCCTTTAATTTGACTTAAAGTATTCCTTTCCATTGTCAATTTTCAACACATGTATTTTAGTGTGGAATTAAGTTTGAACCATTGTAATAAATAGTTGGAAAATATGATCCATTTTTTATTTTTCTTTCACATAAGAAAGAGTCATGCAAGTCTAGTGTGATCATCTACAAAAGACAAACAATCTAGCCCTTGTGACATTTTCAGTGTGGATTCTTTTTTTTTTCTTTATGAATAAGGCACGAAACAACTTTTGTAGGAACAAGAATTAGGATAACTTGGACGATAGTGTCATAAACATGATTACATTATCTTTACTAGAATTCCTATCACATATAAGGTTTGACTGAACAGGTACAACATTAAAGATTTTTTATTTTAGGATATTCTTCAATGAGCCTTAGCACTACCAATCGTCCTCCTCCCCCCCCCCCCCCCCCCCCCCCCCCCCCCCAAACAAATTCAAAGCCTAAAATTTACAATATAAATTAGCCCCAAAATTATAGTCACGATCGAGTGAGATTTCCAACTGACAATATATTACAATCCAATCTTGGGACATGAACCTAAAGTTAGGTTCTTCGAAATGACAGTAGAACTTGTTCCAGCTATTCCGTATAGAGTCCCATGAGCTATTTTTATAGTAAGATACTCTTTATATGGATGATATTCATTGAAAACTGATGCTCCCAAATTTACAATCCATTTAGCTATTTTACATAGATTTATAATAAGGGCCATTATGTGTTTACTTTTTGGTACTGTAGATCCCATTGCAAGAGTACTTTACTGAATAATAATTTTTTTTTAGTACTTCAAGATATTCCTTTCTTAATGGAATAGAATCTCCATCTATAGGACTTTCAGCAACTGCAACATGGTTTCCCTTGCTTTGTTTGACACTACTAGACTTTGAAGGCTTCCAATCAGCTGATTTTTCATGTATTTTCTAGCAGTTATCTTTGATGTGACCCAACTTTTTGTAGTGATCACACCAAGGCCTCCATTTCTTTTGTTGACTATCACCATTATTGTTGACTCTTATAGTAGCAAGAGGAAAATTTTTAGTGACAGAAATTATAGTAGGTCCAAGAATTACCTTTTTCCTACTTTTTTCTCGGTGAACTTCTGAGAACACTTCTTTGATACCCAATAGGGGTTTTATTTCCATAATTCTTCATCGACCCTCATTAAGACTGTTGTTGAGTCCCATTAAGAAATTGAAAACCCCAATTTTTTTAACTAGTTCTTTGTATTTCGTAGCATCGGCTGGCCATCCTCATTGATGTTCTTCAATGCATCTAATTTTTGCCAATGTCGAGAGAGCATTTCTACAAGGAAGTACACTTAAGACTTTTCCCTTTACAGATGTTCTTGGTTAAGAATCTCCATGTGATTTAAAAGGCACGAAAAATGGAAACATTAAAGTATTGGGTAACAGTAAGATGTCCTTGTCGATGATCATGCAGACTGGTT
Source organism: Leptodermis oblonga (assembly GCA_016801395.1). NCBI lineage: Eukaryota > Viridiplantae > Streptophyta > Magnoliopsida > Gentianales > Rubiaceae > Leptodermis > Leptodermis oblonga. The sequence continues at coordinate 26,426 of VMRK01000070.1, forward strand.
TCATTCTCAAAGATTTCAGAAGTATTCTCTTTACTTGAGTTTTGTTTCATTGCAACCTCTCAGATTTCGTGTGCAGTAGTGTACCACACGAAATTTTCACCAATTCATTGGTCATAGAGTTGATTAGGCATGACATGACCATGTTGTTCTCTATCTTCCAAATTGGATACTTTGGATCATCTGTCTTGGGAGAAGTTGTTGCACCAGTGGGATAGTCATTTCCTTTTCCACAAATGAACATTAGAACATATTGTAACCATTAAGGGCAGTTGTTTCCACTCAACTTATGCCCAGTAATGGACAAAGAAAGGATGTAACATCCACTATGATGATTAATAGTGGTAGGAGCATTAGAGTGTGAAATTGCATCTGATAAAAATGATGATTGTCCTTCCATGGCCATACCATACTTGGTCCTTGGAAATTTATTTCAAATTCAGAAACCGAAGTCTTTGATACCATATAGAAATATAGAGAACTAGAAAGATAATTTTCTACTTGTTTTCCTTACTAAAAGGTACAAGAATATCTAGAAAACCATTAATCTAAAGGATAAGGATAAATGATAGAAGTAGATAGAATATCAAACAATAGTAAATCGCAGACCCCCCCCCTCCCCCCCCCCCCCCCCCATATATACATATCTCGTTATTTTTACAATAATAATTTGTTATTAGTTTTAATTTTAATATTTTAAAATTAAGTTATACATATTTATGATTTTTGACAGAGTCTTAATAGCTAGTTTTTGTTGTAGTGTTCCAATTTACTGAAAAGCCAAGGTTTTGTTTCGAAAAGGCGTAAATCCTTTAAACCACCCTGTGTTTCTTGGTTTATTTGACATTTGCCCCATGTATTTCTAAAATACATCTTTTGCCCCCATAACCCACTAGTCAACTTTTTAAAATCATATAAAGACATTCATGTCCCTCTATTTTATTTTATATTTAATTTGCACATATATTTAAACATTTTATATTTTTTAGCAACAAAGTTTATATTTTCCTTTTAAAAATATAATACTGCAATAAAAAAAAAAAAATTTTATGTATATTTATAATTTATTAAACATCTTTCTTTTGCTTTTATTTTACAATAATGAGGTTTTACATATATACATTTGGTATTTTATTTAATTATTAAATTTTGTATTTAAAATGAACAATATATTTTTAAAATGTCAAATGATGAGAAAATTTAAATTTAAATTTTAAAAACATATTATATTAATTTAGTTATAATTGGTAATGTATTTTCATTATTTCTTTCAAAATTTATAGATGATTTTTTACATAACATTTAAATTGTTGGTTGATACAATTTTTATTTTATTGTTTGTTTGAAAATGTAAAAGACTATGAAATGGAATATTATTTTTATAATTTATAATATTGTATTATTGAATTAATTCTTTCTCTTTATTATATACTCTCTTAATTTTAACAAAAGAGTCATATTTAAATTTATATTTTAAAACTCATTAAAATTTTCTCACAATGTTTTAAAATTAAAATTTATATAATATATTTTTCACATTAAATTGAATATATTAATATATATAGATATTAAAATATTAGTGAAAATTTCAAAATATTTTAATACACCGCAGTTAATTCTTTTTTTTTTTTTGTATAAATTTTATAAGTAACTTAAATACTAAAGTCTTAAATATTATTAACCCCCTATTTATAGGTGATTTTGACCTTTGCTCTCCTATGTTTTTCTAATATGTCATTTGCCTCCCATGACCATAAGTCAAAACTTTATATATAATGCAATGACTTTTATAACCCTCCTCCATTAAGTATTATATTTTTGGACAAAAAACCCTCAACTAATTAAACATTAACAGTAAAATGATAAATTAACTATTAAAACTTAAAAGAATTTTGGTGGGTGGTGTGAGATTATCAATAAAACTACAAAACAAAGCTATTTAGGGGGGAAATACCTCATGATTCTGTTCAAATAAAAACATGTATATATAATGAAACTTTTAAGCTATGAATTTTTCATAAACACAATCAAAAAAATGATATGATTCCTCATCTGTTGATATGCTCACTTATAAAATGATATGATTCCTCCTCCTCCCCATTTATTTTTTATTATTTCTGCTTGGTTCTTCTCCATCGTGACCCTCTTCAAATTTATTATACTAACTAACAAAATTTGTATGTAACGTACTATAAATATATCAACTAATTTATACAATATATACTATTATAAATATTACTCATATATATGTGTATTAGTTTTGTTACGTTACGCAATCATTCAGTGATTATCAAATAACTTAATGATTCTATAAAAGATTTTATAATAAAATTTTATTCTTATCCAATACTAGTCATACTAATATTTGCTTTCAATATTGGGTCACTGACTTTATTTGAAGATAATAGTTAATGAGAAATAAACAATAAATTTAATTGCTAAATTTCTAGGTAGTTAGAGTTTAGAGGTGACTGGCTAGTCTGGTGGAAGTGCCGAAGCCAGTGGCGCCGTCGGGAGTGATGCGAGAGCATAAGCTGATTACCCCATCATCGAGCTCTTAAAAAACTGTGAAGGAATTCCGCACAGTCACATGACCAGTGCAGGAACAAGGAATGCTGGAAGATCTAGTCATGGTTGAAGATGTTACAGAAAAGGAAGATCAGGAGGATCAGGAGCAAGCGTGAGAAATGAATTTAAATGAGGTATAGTCTGGAAGGCAATGGCTCAGTGCTGGGATAATTTGCAAATTCCACACAAGAGGAGGATGAATGCCAGGAGCCTTTTATCTTGGTTCAGTTGTCGATTCGCAGCCGATGGAAGGCTGTAGGGGATAGGCACTCAGATTCAGAATTTGATGTCGACCAGCACCAAATTTCAACCTCAGAACTAAGGGCTTTCATTAACTCCTCCAAGCCTCAGCACAAGAGAATGTAGGGGTGGAAATGCTCCTAGATGATCTGGAGAAAGGGAATGACTGGACAAAGAAGCGAAAACAGCGAAAGAATTATTTCAGATTGCCTCGTACGGTTACCATAGGGCAGTCTGTGAAGTCAAAGTCAACCACTAATTATTTTCCATATGGTGTGGCTCATAGGGAACATAGAGGGATAAGATCACATGCCTCTTTTCAAAGGTTAAATTTTTTAGTTAAAAATTCAAATGTAACTTTGCTTGTTTTTATTGAGCCTAAGATAGACCAGTGCAATTTAGAAGAGTATCAGGTGGGTCTGGGATACCATGGAGCTAAAGATCTGGGTTTTCTAGAGTATATCACGGTATGAATTTGTTGTCAGATTCATGCTATTTGCTGTATGAATTGTGGCACCCGCACCTGGGTTTACCTTGTATTGCAAGCTTCGTATATGGGCAGCACTCTCGAGCCCAACAGCAGCCCTTATGGGCGGAGTTATCAGCAGGAATGGAAGGCCGACTAGCCATTTGTATGGGGGATTTTAATGTCATCTCAACAATGGAGGAGTATCGCGGATCAACAGTCCCAGATATAGGTTCAATGCAAGAATTTTCAAATTTTATTGATGGAGCGGGTTTTGTAGAGCTTCCGTTCTCGGACCCTTTGTTTACTTGGTTGGGCTACAGGTTGGTTGTAGGGATCAGATCCAAGGTGCAAAAGCGATTGGATCGAGTGTTGGTGAATCAGAAGTGGAGGAATATCTTTTTGGGGTGCACGGTTCAGGTTTTGAGCAGGGAAACCTCGGACCACGTGCCCATGCTTCTGAGGGCTCCGTCCCCCATTCCGCCAGGCAAGAAGTCTTTCCGATATCAGTTTATATGGGAAAAGAGGCAGGGTTTCTTGGAGGTTATTAAAGGCAATTGAGAGGGTGATCTGGGAGGCTATGGAATGAATTAATTCTCACTGAAGCTGCGATGATTGAAGGGTGACCTTCGGAAGTGGAATATAGAGGTTTTTGGGAACATCCTTACGACGGTTCAGGAGGTAGAAAAGGAGGTGCAGGCTCGGCAAGAGTGTTTTGACGATGGTGGCGGGAATCCAGAGCTCATACGCTTGCGAGAATCGAAGGCCCTGCTAGCGAAACGCCTGCTAAAGGAGGGGGTGTTCTGGAAATAGAAGTCCCGGGTCAAATGGTTAAAGGAAGGGGATAGCAATACTCGTTTCTTCCATCTATGCTTCAAAATAGATGGCTTCGGGCTGTTATTTTTGAGATCAAGGATGGGAATGGGAATCTCCTCACCGATCAGCATGCAATCAGAATGGAGGGATACGGTTCTTCGAGGAGTTGTTTCGGGAGGAGGCTATAAACGACGAGGCGATAGAGACACTACTGGGCCACGTGCTGCAGCTAGTAGAAAGCTTGCAATTGTTGCTTCAGCTAGTCATAGAGAAGGAGCTAAAAGTGTTGGTATGGTAGTTGGACCCGGAGAGTGCGCCAGGTAGTGACACTAGTACAGAAATGATCAAAGAAGGCGCCCCTTTGGAGGCGGGTGTACAAAAACCCGCCTCCAAAGGGGCCGAAAAAGTCTTTAGAGGCGGGTGCAACATCCACCCGCCTCCAATAACTAATTATTGGAGGCGGGTGCAATATCCACCCGCCTCCAATAATTATTATTGGAGGTGGGTGGATGTTGCACCCGCCTCCAAATCTTTTTTGAGGCAAGAAAAGGATTTGCAGCCGCCTCTAATATCGTGTTTATTAAAGGCGGGTGCATTTTTCCAAATTTTAATCAATATTGTTTCGAAAATTTTCTTTGTTTTGGACTGTTGAAAGTTGAAAATAAATTTGAAAATAATTTACTAGGATAATTTTGAGAGTTGAAAATAATTTTAAAAAAAGGAGATAAATTTTTAGGTCATAAAAATCACAAGTTTTAGAAGAAAATATACAAATATATATTTTCGATTTTAACTTTATATACATGAGTATATGTAGCCTAGTGGTCAATTTAATATGCAAGAGTCAAGTGAGTCCGCCGGTGTGAGTTCGATTCCTATTGAAACCATAAATTGAAGAAAGGGAAATTAAATTTTGTAGCAGGAGTATATTGGAGGCGGATGTAACGGACACCCGCCTCCAATAAATTGATTAATGGTCATTGGAGGCGGGTGCAACATGCACCCGCCTCCAATAACCCAGCACAAGGGAGGCGGCTGCGGGCACCTCCTTTTGGAGGCGCCCGCACTGGAGGCGTGTGCACCCGCCTCCAAATCCCCTCTACACCCGCCTCCCATGTGCTGTTTTGGTGTAGTGTGATGGCTTCCCGGGGGGTTTTTACAAGTTCGCATGGGAAGTGGTAAAGGAGGATTTACTAAAGGCAGCGGAGGAGTTCCAGGTGGCGTGCTGATTCCTCGTGCAATAGCAAGCACATGGATCATGCTTTTGCCTAAGAAGCTAAATAAAGTTTGTGTGATTTAGGCCCATCAGTTTGTGTGATTTCGCAAATAAAGTATTCACGAAGGTTCTATGTGCTAGGCTGAAAGGTATCATGAGCTCTCTAATATCTCCTGAACAGTTTACGTTTCTGCAAGGCTGAGAGTTATCAGACAATGTACTCCTGGCCTAGGAGATGATCCATTCTTTGGATAAGAAGTGTCGGGGAGGTAATGTGATCTATAAATTGAATATGGTAAAGGTCGTTGATAGAGTGTCGTGGCAGTTTCTGGAAAGGTTGTTGACTAGGATAAGCTTCTCGCCGGCTTCCACGAAGCTTGTATTAGGGAATCTAAGGGCGGCATGGGTTTCGGCACTTATTAATGGGCAACCGCAAGGTTTTTCCAGGTCTCCAGAGGGATAAAGCTAGGGGATACACACCACTGCACTGTGGTCAAATCCCCTGCCTCTGAAGTGCTTAGTTTTTATGTGGAGATTGGTAAACAAGTTACTGCCAATGGGTGATATACTGCTGTGCATGGGGTTTTCCTTGGCATCAAAATGTGTCTTTTGTGATTTGGAGAGCTTTCTGCATAACCAATTTTTTGATTACTCCTATGCATCGGCAGTGTGGGAAGGTTGGTTGGATCTGTTGCGGATAGGTCCGGCCAGACTAGATTTGTTGTGGGATATACTGGACATGTGTTGGAAGGGTGGAGTAGCAGAAGTCTGGCACCTGCCGTGGTTGCTGTTGGACATTATTTCGGTGATTGTATGCCGGGAAATTTGGTGCTCGTTCTATAAGGCAACACATGAAGGAGTACAGATACCTGCCAGGGTGACATTCGGGAACTTTCGAAAGCAATGCACAGAACTATTTAACATCAAGCCGTTGTGGTACTTCTCTCGGGGGGTTTCCTATCTCCTTTAGTGATCCTTCGCGAGGCTTTTCGTAAGAAACGAGACCCTCTATGGGTGGTTTGGGGCCACCCAGCTATAGGTACTTTCAAACTCAAAGTGGATGGAGTGGCGAGAGGAGCTCTGGGTCTTAGGGGGGCAGGGGCGGTGCTGGCACAGATACGGGACAGGTGGCTTTTGCGGCAAGTGTATACTTGGGGGTTCTTTTCAAGTTTCGATGTGAAGGCCCTAGCTTTGCTGTAAGGGCTATCGACATGCAAGGAGCTGGGATGCTATCCTATAGAAGGGGAGACGGACTCACTACTACTCTACCAGGCGATTCAGAATAGCAAGTGGCCATAGCTAGTTGCTTCTACGTTGAACAAAATTGAGGGGCTTTTGAACCACCAGACTCGCATATCTCATACATTTTGAAAGGGCAATGCGGTTACAGATGCACTGGCAAAGCTGGCAAGAGCGACTTTGGTGACATCCTTTTTCCACAACTCAACGCTACCTCGGCACATCGCTGGGCTAGTATCTTTAGATTCTCGTTGTTTCCCTTACCTAAGGGTTTAGTGTAGCAACCTGGCTGTGTAATTTTTCTTTCTTTGATGATGTACTCTTGCCTTTCCAAATTTCTAATAATATATGGCGAAGCCCTACCAGTCCAAGGGTTGTTTTAACCAAAAAAAAGAGTAAATCATATCAATTAATGTTTAATTAGTTAAGGGTATTTTTGTCCAAAAATATAATGTTAATAGAGGAGGGTTATAAAAGACATTACATTACATATAAAGCTTTGACTTATGGTCATGAGGGACAAAAGACGTATTAAAAGAACACAGGGGGGCAAATGTCAAACTCCCTTATAAACACAGGGGGGCTAATAATATTTAATCCAATACTAAATTGTATAAAATCTCATTATTGTAAAATAAGAACAAAAGAAATGGTTCAACAGACCAAATTAATGAAAATTAAAATAGAATAAATTGTAGCATTGTATATTTTAAGAAAAATATAAAGTTTATTGTTCAAAAATATAAAATATTTAAATATATGTACTAATTATTGTAAAATAAAGCTAAAGGGCATCAATGTCTTTATTTTCTTTTTAAATGGTTAGCTAATAGTCAAATGGAGGGCAAAAGATGTAATTAAAAAATATATGGGGGCAAAAAATATATTTAATAAATACAGGGAGGACAAATATCAAACACACTAACAAACACAGGGTAGCTTAAGGGATTTAAGCCTTTTGAAAATGAATTCCTTTTATATTTGGGTCAATGTACAAAATGAGATGGGAACAAAATTTTCCTATATCTACTAGTATTGTCACGTATAATTTTGTGATTGCAGGCTAGCAATATAGAAAACTCAATGAGATTTTGGAAAATGGATTGCTTTCTATTTTTTCTCTCAACAGTAAGGCAAATTTGCCAAGACAAAAGTCTAACGGTCAATATTTTGCTTATGTCATACAAGTGAGGGACAATTAAGTCATTAGACACCTTTAACAACTTTAAAGTTTGAAATCCCATGGCTCTTTATAACTAATGACAAAAAGAGCATTTGGATGTTGTTTCGTCGTGAACAATGCTGCTTTTGGCATTCCAAGTTCTGATTGCAAGCTCTTTATAACTAATGACAAAAAGAGCATTTGGATGTTGTTTCGTCGTGAACAATGCTGCTTTTGGCATTCCAAGTTCTGATTGCAAACTGGTTGTCATCGAAGGAAGCTGCCATTGGTGACCGATGAGAATTGCCGATTTAAAGAAAATGAAGGAAGAGGATATTTGTCTATTAAAAAAATCACTAAATGCATCCACATCAGTATGCCACATAATCAATTTAAAACATAAGTTAAATGATGTAGCAATTTCGTTGACGGGAGGGGTAAAGTTGAACCAATTTAGTAAACGTTAGGGATATTTTTGAGACAAAATAAAGATTAAGGGCTAATTTGCACCTTGTACAAAATGTTAGAGGCAAATCTGCACATTTTCCCTTAATTTAAGGGTGTAAACTCAATTGACTTTTAATTAAAAAAATACCCTACATTACAGATGGCAAAAGATTTATTTTAGCCTTTAAAGTTTTACCCCGCAGTCTAATAAACTCCTAAACTTGTGTTAAATGCATCGTGGATGTTTACAAGGCGCCCTTTGCAACTATCGATTTTAAACACCCCGGTAAAGGTCGAATCCAAGTAAAAGTGCCATCTTTTATCCCTCTCTGAACTTACTCGCTTCTCTTTTTTTTTTTTTTCTAAACATTTTTCTTTTTTAATTGCTTTGCTATTTCTCAATGAACTCGTTGTCCATTTGAGTTGCAATTCCCTCTTGCTGGTGAAGGTTAATTACACAAATGATGGAAAGCCCAAAGAGAGGCTTTGTTTGAGCTCTACCAGTCAAAACGGAGCACTACTGCCCCGACCCGAACCAATCCAAATTCATCAATTGATCCAAACCTGTCGCCCTGCCTCAAACCAAATTGTTAGATCAAATCGGTTCTGGGCAACTGCCTGGCCATGAACTACGGGGCAGTTTGAATTGAACACCCAAAACTGACTGTTTTTCTTTGCCCTATGTCACCATTGAATAAAATGTAGACATTTTTATTTTAAATTCATAGTAAGACTGAATTGCAAGTTTTTTTTATCATTGCACATTAACTCGGAAGACATTGCACATTGTTCTTCAAATGGTTACACACTTTGTTTGTACACATTGCACACTTTCATTATTTGCCTATTCATTAGTAAACAAAAAAAAATTTAAGTTACGGTATATATGGCTACTGAGTTGTCCTAAGTAACCAATAATTAGAAATTATTTTTCATTTTAAATAATAAGAATTTTTGGATTTTTCATTTTTTCTTAAATACTAAAAAATACGAATTGAATAAAAGTTAGACATTTTTAATTTTTTTTATTAATTGTAAGGCTTATTTCCAAAACCATTTATCATTGCACATTAATTTGGAAAAAATTGCACATTGGTTTTCAAAAGGTTGCACATCTCTATAGTACACATTGCACCAGTGGCGAACGAATAACAAAATGTTAGAATGGACAACCTTAATGGCAATATTTTGTCTGCGTGTCATTAAATAAAATACATACTACTAAAGTATCAAAATAACCATAATAATATATGTCCAAAACAAAAAAAATATATATATATATATATATATACACACAATATTAACCCAACAACACAATACTATAAAAAACAAATTATTAAATACATTAAAACATATTCAAAATTAATTAATCAATAATAAATCACAATGACAATCACAATTATATACATAAATATTCAATTATAAATTAGTAAACATTACTAAAATTTGAAATAACATTGCTCTAACCTATATTCATTATCACATATATTACAAAATTAAACTACTAACTATAAAAATACATACAAAAATTAAAATTTACAAACAAATAAACTTTCATTCTTTTAGCTATCAAGAAGGCAATAAAGGGAGCTTATGGAGGTAGCGGCTGGCGGCAACGATGACTAGGGACGGCGTCCGGCCGCAGCTGCAGTCGTTGGTTGCAGTTGCTGCTTGCCCTGCTTTGTTGAGTGTGCGTCGGTTGGACGTGCAAGTAAATGGAAGAAACGTTAGGCGTGATTGAATTGGGGTAAACTGATTTAGGGCAGGAGGTATGGTTAAATTGGGGAGAAGTTTAGTTGTAAACTTCATTTTTGGAAAAGGCCCTTTATGTTTTTCTTTTTTTACCCCTTAATAAAACGTAAAACTAGATGGATAAAACGATATTCCTCTGCCTGCACCAATTCTATCCATATATAATGTGTAGAAATGGTGTTACAAAAGTAAACCAACTAAAAACTATTTTCAAAGTAGGAAACTCTCTTAATAAGGAATCAGAATTAGAATAGGAAACAAAGAAACTACTTGTACCGGAAGTAATTCAGATTAGGTAATTACTTCTTCTGCCTCCAAGAACTCGATCAAAATCAATCCAAAGCATAATAGGAAATTACTTCCTACTTTCACCATGAGATGTCATCAACTTGGAAACCGAGTTCTTTCCAAATACTTGCTTCCGATGGAATAATCAAATTAGGCAATTTAATTATTCCTTCGGATTTTCTATTCACACATTCGGTCAAACCCATTGTGACTAGGTAATTCCGCAGATCAATAATCTAGAATATCAGCCCATGCAAGTTTTAAGTGCTGAGAATTGCCTTTTATTGTTCTCGGCGTACTGCTGCTACGCCAACCATCTATTTGGGCAAATGGACCTCTGTTTCAGATCTCTTTTGCAATTTTTCTTCTTTCACTGTCTTGTCTCCAAAACCTGCAATTATCTCTACAAAACTAGCCACATACTTGTGAGAATTGCTAAGAAAGACTTTACAAATAAACAACTAAAATGCGTACATCACGCTTCTGTACTAAGTTCTCATCTTCTTCTACTGTCGGCTTTGGTGTATTCAGGACATACACCACTTTGAGTGACACAAGTAGAAAGTAAATCCTACATTCTTCCATCTTGTGAAGTTGCCTTCATCGAATCGATCAAGCTTGGCAAGCAATGAAGTTAAATCCTTGACGATGGTGGCCATTTTTGAAGGATAAAACCTAAAGAGTGTTGGATATTCTTCTGAACAACAATGGAATAACAACACAAAACACCAAAAAGGATTGCATTCTTAAACAAACACTAATATATTACAAAGAAGTAACTAAAAGGAAATAAATCTTCAAATCGTGATGATCACTTTCCTTTAGACTTTATTAGTCCACTTTGGTGTGCAAAGGTTCTGGAACTAATATCCCTATGGAATAAGATAAAAACTTTTGTTTGAAGGCACACTGACTTAAACAAAACAAAATCAAGTGTAGAAAGAGCAATAAAGTGAAAAACTTAAGAACGTTGATGTATCTATTTCTACTACAAAATCAGCCCTTATTGGCAGTGTTTTAAAAATTGGGCCGATCATTGACTCGGGAAAGCAATGGGTTTTGGCGTCAATGGGTCAGGCAAGTCGGATCGGTGACATCATCATGATGTCATAAATATATTTATTATAATTTTAAATACTACATATTATTTTATAATTTAAAAGAGAGGACTCGAGGAAGTTTAAAAAAAATAAGATCTATCTCTAAAGTTTTTTATTATTTGAAAATTATTTTAATTAAAAATACAAAAGAAATAAACATATATGAATAAGACAACAAAGAAAGAAAATTAAAAAAATAAAATAGAAATAATATATAAATCTCATTTGACCTAAACCCTATTAACCCTCTATTTGTTTTCCCCTTTTCCACTGCCTCCCCACTTCACTCTTCTTCTCTCATTTCAACTTTTATATATACATACAAGTTGAGGTAATTATGTATTTGGGGTAAAAGTATTGGTAAATCTGTTATATATGTATTTTTCTTTTCTCTCTTCAATTTTTTATTTTTTTAAATAAAAATATTATATTAAGAAAAACAACAAGATATCTATATGATATTCATTGATTACTAGTAAAAGCTTTAATCTTCTACTCAAAGCTGATATAAAAGAAAAGAAATAGAAAATACAAGAGATTTGGAAGAGAGGAAAAGAAAAAGAAAAGAAAGAAAACACTGGAAAATAGGAAAAAGAAAAAACTAGAGTTTGTAGGTTCTACACGATTTTCGGGTTTAACTGGTTTTGACCAATTTTGACCGGTTTTTTAAATTTGCGATTTGAGGTATGTAATTGGACCGGCTACACTACCGGTTCGAGGTCTAACCAGTTTGACCGGCCAGTCCAATTTGATTTTCAAAACACTATTTATGGGGTCTATTTATAGACCTAAAAGGGTGCAATTCAATAGCCACAACTCTTATAAAAAGGTAGCAAAAAACCTAACCCAATTCGGATACGAATTGATCTCGGAATCTCACATTTCATGAAGAGTTGCAAACCTTCAGAAAATGGAGTGTTCTTTAGAAGTTGTTCAACACCGTCGTTTGACACATGTTCAATGCCAAAATTGTCCATTCGAAGCTAAAGGTTCGATGTCGGACTTTGGTGTCGATTGCTGTGTGGACAAAATTAAGTCCCAGAATTGTTACCCCACTTCAAGCAAAACTGAAGTGCGACATAGCATCGATCTCGTACTGTCTAAGAACACCGCCTCGAGACCAGTTCAACATCGAAACTTCGGGGTCGAGGCTACTCCTCTTTTCCTTGGCGTCGTTGGAAAATTTCCAATAGAAGGGGAATTAGGAAAGTTGGAGAATATTAAGAAGAGACAAGCATTGGGAAAAAAATGAAAATTTAAAAGGACAAGGGAGACAAGAGGGAAGTGGTGCCTCAAAAAGGAAATCCAAGAAAAAGAGCTCTAGGAAGCTCTTAAAGACTTTGCTTTCCATGGTCAAATCATCAAGATGTCATCAAGGAAGCTATTGAAGAAAGATCCTTGGAGTTTGAAGTAGGTAAAGAGTGCTTGTCGGACTTGCTTGAAAAACAAGGTCAAAGACCTTTCATGATAGACTACTTAATGCCACAGAAAGAAGAACTAAAATGCAAAATGATCTTGAGGCTGGACCAACTGGGAGAGAAAGAGAATGAAGAAAGTGGAGGGGAAGAGGACAATGGAAAAACTCCATCACTCATGGATGAGGATGAAGAATTTGGAAATTAAGAGGACTTTGGAGAGAATGAAGACATTGAAGAGGATGGTTGTGGTGTTACTCTTTAGTTTTAGGATATGTTTTTTTTCTATGATTTTTTAATGATTTTTGGATTTGATGCCTTTCATGGCATTGGCATTATTGATGTTTATATTTTGATGATTTTTGGTGGGTGGTTGAATTTTATGCTTTGATATGTTTGTTTTGATTTGGATGATTTTAGGTGCTTATGGTGATGAGTGCCTAACTTTGCTTTGTGTTGTTGAAGGTGGATGATTATTGTTGAATGCTTTGATGATATAGATTGGTTAGTAATTTTAAGTTGATTATTGAAAGCTGTTCAAATTATTTTTGTTGAACTTGAAGTTGAATTGATTTTGGAATAGTTTTGGACTATTTAAAACTTGAATTTTTTGCATGTGAGTTTTATTGAAAACTTTAGGAAACTCTTGTCCAAATTTCTACAAAATTTAACACCTTTTGTTGATGAAACAAAAGGAAAAAGAAAGATGGACCCTTAGAAATGATTTTTAAATACTTCATAAGGTTTTATTTTAGTGAACTTTCAGTGAAAACTCAAAATGGTTAAATGATTAAAAGGCTCAACTTTTATTGATCATAATTTAAATGTTTTTAATCTTTATATATTATAGATTATTTATTAGTTCTGTCATCATCAAAAGGGGAAAATTGTTAGACCTAGAGTCTCCATCTAACTTGTTTTGATGATTAAAAAGACAAATAAATAATTGCACTAATGATTGAAAAAGATGAAGTTTCATAACCTGCATTCTAGGAAGCTTGCGACACCAGATGTGAATCGCAACAAGCAAATTGAAGCTCATGAACATGCCCAGAAAACGAAGAACATCTTCATCAGTCAAGAAGTTAGAGTTGCATCACAGTGGAGATTCATAACTAGAATCGCAAGTCATCATGATAGAAAAGTTCCCAAGCAAAAGAAAAGTAAAAAAAGAACTAGCAAAATCACAACAACACAATCGCATGAAGGCTGCGACAAGCACAGCGATTTGCAACCCAATTCGCAACTATATGTCCACTAGACACAATTTTGAAAAGTTTGTAATAGCAGCGATGGGAGCTAAGACTAGAACTGCAAATCGTTGCTGGCTAGAAATTAGCTAGCCGTTGGAAGGAACTTTTGGAGGTTTTGTAAATACTCCAGACACTTATTTGAAGATTATGTATGCTGAATTTAAGTACTATGAAGTATCAACTACATATCATCCAAGTTTTCAAAAGTACTTAAGCAAAATATATATTTGAGCTTATATTTCATAAAGAGAGTCTTAGAGTCATCTTTCTCTGTATTGTGCTTATTTGCAGCTCACCTGCTTTTGGGCAAAAACTCTTTTTATAAAAATAGTAAAAGTTGATAAGCTCTTCAGAAGATTTAGGCAAGATGAAAGAGGAAACTAGAAGATAGTTGAGTAAGGCATAAGTCCAAGTGTAGATTAGGATAAAGATTCATTTCGCAATTTTATGCATTTGGGAGAGAAATCCTAACTTAGAGTTAAGTTAGGTAATATTGTAAAATGCCTTAAGATCAAGAGGCTAATTGATGTGAGCTAGATGTGAGCTACTCACGGATGTGGAAATACATATGCCAAGAAGGTGTTCAAACAGAAGATTACAGTTTGCTTACTTCAAACTTTAAACCACAAAAAAAAAAAAAAAAAAATACTTAAGGAAACCTAACTTATAACCTAAACAATTTTGAGAATTCAAAGGTGAAATAGTAAACATGAAATTAGGTGAAGCAAGAACCTAATTATCTAAGTTTTGAACTTAAGTGAGTTTTACAACATGCAAAATACCTAGTTCAATAAAGAGATAATCAAGCAAAGGAATTAACCTTGCAAATATGCAATAATACCAAAATTCTCTACTATATTTTAGTTATGGCCTCCCTTTAAATAGGGGTTATAGCTTATTTTTCCTACCCAAATTACATAAGCAAAAGAATTGAGAAAACTACTAAAAGTGAAATCCAATAAAAACTGGAAACCTTGTACATTAATTAATCCAAAAGGAATTTGGGTTAATTAAGAAATTCCAGCTGTTTCAAGAAAGCAAAAACAATAGTTTGTCAACGCTCAAAAATGGAGAGGACTTACAACTCAAAAAGGAATGCCAGAAGTGCACCTTTTTTTGTAAACTACTAAAACTAGTTAAACAATGTAAATAACACTAATAAAGTAGTAAAACAAAGAAAGGATGAGGAAACATCCACAAATCCTTATTGGAATTCCACTTTTAAAAAAGAAAAGCAATTCCAAAAGAAAAGAAATTCCAAAACAAGAAAGGAAATGCGAGAGGCAGCCGTATTGGAATTAGGCAGACGCGTGCAATCTGGCTTGCGCTGGGAGACGCGTGCGGCTAGCTTAATGTGCTCAGTGCGTTGGCACGCGGTTAGGCTGGTTGCATTTGGGCCCATGTGTGATGAGGTGTGTGATGGTTGCACAGACAAGGTTTTGGCCCCTTAAAGTGCAGATGCATGATTTGCGAACAAGTGGTGGATGAACTCCTAGATTCTTCCATAATCATCTCATAAATGACTTACACCATTCTTCACAATTCTTCAGTAAATGTTCTTTAAGCATTTCACGATCAAGATAGGATATCCTAAGAAATACTTACGGACACAACTCATTCTTTTATTGATAAAGGTGTGATGACCTTCCCCTCGAGTCAGCCATGTCCCCTATTTCTGGACTCTTGTGGGTGTTGTTACTCTGTGAGTTTGACTGGGGTGCTATCCTCCCGGTTACGGTTCGGATGACCTCATCATTGATCCTAAATAAGTCTAAGGGTTTGAATTACAACTTTAAATAATTCCTAATAGTGGATTAGGGTGTCTAAGTTGGAGGACTTATGAAGTGGATCAGGATTCAAGAGGAATATGAACCACTATAAATGTTTGTGATTTTTCTCTTGTTTAAATTTCTTTACAATTTCTTTGACAAATCACACTCCACACAATCACACTTGTTTTGATCAAGTTTATTTGAGAAAATATTTTTTAAATATTTCAAAATAATTTTTAAATTACCTACAACCTAATGCACCCCCTCCCCCTCTTAGGTTGCTAACCAGAATTTCAAATTGTTATAACAAAAGTGAAATTTCTGATACTTGGGCAACCTAAGGACATGGGTAAATTAAGTTCTTGATCAATTAAATTTATTTGCAACTTCCAATCTTTCTTTTTTCTTTTCTTAGAAAGCTTAAATCAATACCCGTGTATGAATTGTGCACATGCGATTCATGATGGTTCGAATTACCCCTTGATATCCTGATCCACTACCCAAGCCACGTACTTGCTATTTCTTAACTCACTATTTGGATTACTTAGTAGTTAATATCCTTAGACTTTACCTAGTTCAGTACACTTACAAATGGTCAATCCAAACTCTTGGATTAGAGCTTGTGGTGCGAAATTCAAAAAGTCAACATCGTATTGAAGTTAAAGTCAAAGCCAACTATATGGCCAAATTTAGAGGCAAAGAGGCTTAACAATTCAAGACTCAAGTCCAACCCCCATTAAAGTAGTTCGCAATACGTTGTTCGATTTTGAGGATTCCATGGATCAATCCCATATATGCACAACATTTTTTTAAAAAACAAACCCTCGCCATTCCATCCTCTCCCTTCCCCTTTATCCGTCGCACCTCATCTTCCTCTCTCTATCGCTCTCTCCCTTATCTGTCACCCCTCATCTTCCTTTTTCTCCACCTCCTCCTAGCAATTTCTTTTCCTTTTTGCTACCCCTTCTCCGCCACCAGTCCTTTTCCTCTCCCTCCACCCTTATCTACCACCCCTCATCTTCCTCTCCCTCCCCTCTCCTCCGCTGCCCCTTCTCTTCCTCTTCCTCTTCCTCCCCCCTACCATCCCTACGCTTCCTCTTTCTCTCCCCCTCCCTCATCTGCCCCTGTTCATCCTCCTTTTCTCCGCCCCTTGATTTCTCTGAGTTAGAACGCAAGCATCGAGAGCATAAGCACATAAGATAGTTTACAAAGTCCACCAAAATTGTTAGTATCTACCCCACCTAGTGTTTTACCTTTTCCTAAAGTTTTTTAAATTGTAACTAAACTTCACAACCAAGAAGGGGATGGGTGAATTGGGTTGTTTTGAAAACTTTACTCTCTAATTATTGAAATAGTTTGGTGAGTGAGTGAAGTGAAAACAATTTAAAAAACTCTATTGAAGTAAGAACAAGATATTAATGTGATTCAACTTTCCTACCTCAAGAAAAGTCTAATCCACCTTCCAAACAACTTGTTTGGTTTCCACTAACTCTAGATTCTTAAAGGTGAATCTAAAAACCTTTACAAAAGTTATCTCTCAAGACCACCCTCTAGTCTACTCAAACTATAGATGATCTCTTAGACAATTACAGAATGCTTAAACTCCTTCAAATCTCTTGAAGAATTTCAAGGCTTGACTCAATAAACAATAAAGGAGAATGCTAGAAACTAGCTAACTATTACACTTAAAAAACTAACATGAAACTATGATAATAAGAGATTACTTTTACATTTCTGGTTCGAGACCGGGTTCGACGACGAAGCTTCGACTTCGAGGCTTCGTAAAATTTGAATTTTTAGCTTCAACGGCTACTCTATTTGATGCGACTTGCATTTAATGCATTTGGCTCATTCTTCATTTTCACTGGCTTCGATGTCGAGACCCTGTCGACCATCGAACTCGAAACTTCAATTAATTTTGGGATTTCTCAACCCGAGAGCTTGACTGATGTCGATTGCCTGTCAACTCTATCAAAGTTGATACTTTCTAGGCGAGCTTTGATGTCGAGACCCTGTCGACCTTCGAGCTCGACACTTCAGTTAATTTTGGGATTTTTCAACCCAAGAGCTTGACTGCTATCTGCCACCTATCGAGACTGGGACTTGAAGGTTTCTGGGCTTTTGGTTCCGAACTCAATCTTCTGTGTTCTAGACTTTCTGGGTTCAGTATCAAACTCGATACCCTGTCGAGGCCGGTTTCGAATTCTGCACTTTCAGCTCAAGTAAACTCATTAAATCCTCTTCTCATATTTGTTTGATCATCATTGAAAACATAAGGATTTTGAGACCATAGGTCTAATAATCTCCCCCTTTTTGATGATAACAAAAAAAATATGGAAATTTTGACAAAAGATTAATGAAAGACCAAAAACTCCCCCTAGCTTTGAAAACTCCCCCTTAGTTTGAAAATGCCCTAAAATTCCCTTTCTTTTATTTCTTTCTCCCCCTTTTTGACATCAACCAAAAAGACAAGTTAAGGCATGCATTGAACATGCAGTTGATCTCTTAAGTATCAAAATGTATCCTTGGTAAGTGGTTTATAAAGATGTCCGCAAGTTGATCCTTAGTAGGCACATAAGTTAAACAAATCTCCCCATTTTGAACTAAGTCTCTTAGAAAATGATGTTTAATGTCAATATGCTTAGTTCGAGAATGTTGAATGGGATTTTTGGAAATGTTGATGGCACTAGTATTGTCACACATAATAGGCACACAATCAAATTTTAAACCAAAATCCAACAATGTATGCTTCATCCATAGAATTTGTTGACAACATGCACCAATGGCTAAGTATTCCGATTCAGCCGTAGAGAGGGAAACACTTGATTGTTTCTTACTAAACCAAGACCAAGCAAGATCCTAAAAATTTGCAAGTGCCACTAATGCTTTTTCGATCAAGAAGACATCCACCAAAATCGGCATCTGTAAAACCAATTAAATCAAAGGAAGAAGACTTAGAATACCACAAACCATAGTCAATTGTGTTTTGCAAATATCTAAGAATTCTTTTAACAACACAAAGATGGGATTCTTTAGGAGTTACTTGAAAACGTGCACATAAAAAAACAGCATACATAATATCCGGCTGACTTGCCTTAAGGTAAAGTAAGCTACCAATCATGCCTCTAAACAGTTTTTGGTTAACACTATGACCATTTTCATCTTTATCTAGCTTAGAAGATTTACACATTGGTGTACTAATTACTTTACACTTGTCCATGTTAAATTTCTTCAAAATTTCTTTAGTGTACTTGGATTGACAAATGAAGATGCCCTTTGCAGTTTGTTTAATTTGAAGACCAAAGAAGAAAGTTAACTCACCTATCCTGCTCATTTCAAACTCATTATGCATTATACTAGCAAAATCATCACACAAAACATTTTGAGTAGCGACCAAAGATAATGTCATCAACATAAATTTGAACAGTAAGCAAGTTCTTATATTTATCAAATTTAGTAACCAAGGTAGTATCAATTTATCCTCTTCTAAAGTTATGAGTAAGTAAATAAGATGGCAACCTTTCACACCAAGCTCTAGGAGCTTGTGTCAACCCGTACAATGCTTTGACGATTTTGTAAACATGATTGGGAAATTGAACATTTTCAAAACCGGGATGTTGTTCAACATAGACTTCCTCATTCAAATATCCATTTAGAAAAGCACTTTTCACATCCATTTGATACAACTTAAAACCTTTGAAACATGCAAAAGCAAGCAACATTCTTATGGATTCAAGTCTACCTATGGGAGCAAAGTTTTCATCATAATCTATGCCTTCTTCTTGTTTATACTCTTGTGCTACCAATCTAGCCTTGTTCCTAGTTACTTCACCAAGTTCATTTAATTTGTTTCTAAAGATCCATTTTGTACCAATTATGGAGTGATGTGTAGGCCTTTCTACTAATTGCCAAACTTTACTTCTTTCAAATTATGCCAATTCTTCTTGCATAGCTAATATCCAATTTTCATCAAGCAAGGCATCTTTAATATTTTTAGGCTCAATTCTAGATAAAAATGCAACATTGCTTTCTTGTACTCTATTCCTAGTTTTGACCCCTATAGATGGATCACCAATGATTAAATCATGATGATGATTTCTAATGAATTTCATGGGTTTAGGAAGAGAGTTGGAAGTGCAAGTAGAAGTAGAAGGATCACAAGTAGAAGTAGTAGAAGGCATGTCTATCACATCATTCAAAGAAACACTCTTTCCAAAATTAGTTGGTAAAGTCTGAGTACAATCATCATCTACATGTGTTAGACCTATGTATTTAATCTTAGTTTTGATGATAAGATAACAAATATATGATTTTAGTTAATTCTTTGCACTTGAAGTTATTTGTAAAAATAATGTACAAAAAGTGCAGTCTTGAAGCTATTGAAAAGAAGCCAAAGTCTAAGGAAAAGAAATAAAAATTCAAAAGAAGACCAACGCAAAAAACGGTGAAGAAAACGGAGTTCAAACGAAGAAATGGCAAACAAATAAAGGAATAGCGGTTTTAACCGATATTTTTGCGGTTATAACCGATATCGCTGCTGACTGCCAAACTGAGGAATTCAAGATAGCGGTTTTAACAGATACAAAATCGGTTATAACAGATATTGTGTCAGAAAACACTTTTCTGGAACTAGCCGTTAGAGAGCCGTTGGAGAGCCGTTGTAAGCCATTTTGCCACTTCTATAAATACCCCAAGCTGCGAAAATGATGACTAATCATCACCCACAAGTCTCCTACACTCAAACATCCTTCAAGAGCTTTATTTCATACGTTTAAATGTCAAATTAGCTTGTGAGTTAGGATTAGAAAGAGGCATTTGTGCCCATTTGTCATAGGTTGTTGTAAACTCCATTTGTGGAGATTCTCATCATTGTAAATACTTTGAGGAAGTCCTAAACACTTGAGCAAGTGTTGTAGGCACATTGTATGTGAGGCAAAGTCCTATTCTCTTGAGTAAAGAGTTAGGCAAGAAGAAAGGGGGAGATTTAAGAGAACGAGAAAGAATTGTAAAAGTCCTAAGTCTAGAGTTAGATTAGGCATTTGTGTGAAGTCCGAAGTCTAGAGTAAGATTAGGCATTTGGTATGAAAACCTAACTTAAAGCTAAGTTGGGTAATTGTGAAAAGTCCTAAATTCTAGAGGTAGAATTTTGGCATTTGTAATGGTTTGAATTACACCTTTAAGTGATTCATTTGAGAGGGTTAGAAAATCCTAAGTTGTAGAACTTGGGTAGTGGATTAGGATTCAAGGGGAATCCGAACCACTCTAAATTGGTTGTGTTTTGTCTTCCTTTACTTTGCTTTCATGATTTGTAAAACACTAATCACACACATCACTTTGTAAATTCTGTTTTACACTTGTCTTTGAAAATAGTTTTTCAAAGTTGCTCTTCTTTGTAGAAGAAATTTTTAAAAGGGTCAAGAACCTAATTCACCCCCTCCCCCTCTTATGTTGCTATTGATAATTGGATTTTCAACATGTATAATTTCCTCAACTTTCATGGTGGTTTTGTTAAAGACCCTATATGCTTTTCTATTCATAGAGTAACCTAGAAAGATACCTTCATTTGATTTGCTATAAAATTTTCCCAAATGCTCATTTGTTTTCAAGATAAAACATTTGCAACCAAATACTTTGAAATATTCAATGTTAGGGGCTCTCCCCAAAACAAGTTCATAAGGAGTTTTTTTCAAAATAAGCCATAACAAGACTCTATTCATGACATAACAAGCAATACTGACCGATTCAGCCAAAAATATTTTGGCAAATTGTTTTCACTAACCATTGTTCTAGCCATTTCTTGCAAAGTTCTATTCTTTCTTTCTACAAATCCATTTTTTTGTGGAGTTCTAGCACTTGAAAATTTATGAGTAATGCCAAAGGAATTACAAAAGTTGACAAAGTTATCATTTGTGAATTTCGTTCCATTATCACTTCTTAACTTCACAATTTGAAACTTAAACTCATTTTGAACTTTCTTTGCCCATTTTTCAAATTCATGAAAGGTTTCATACTTATGTGCTAAGAAAATACCCAAGTGAATCTAGAGTAATCATCAACTAAAACATATGCATATCTCTTACCTCCTAGACTAGCATGTTGTGTAGGTCCAAATAAATCCATATGAACTAGTTCAAGGGGATTTTTAGTGCTTACATTCTTCTTTGATTTAAAAGATGATTTCTTATGCTTACCAAATTGACATGCATCACATAATTTGTCCTTTTCAAATTTAAATTTAGGCAATCCCATTACCAAATTGTTCTTTGAAATATCATTCAAGTGATCCATACTAACATGTGCTAATCTTCTATGCCATATTCATCCATCATTACAATTAACAGCCAAGCAATGATTATGTTGTTCAAGCAAGGTTTCAACATCAAGGATATACACATTTCCATTTCTATTAGCACAACAAATTACCCTATTATCACAATTAGGATATACCACAAAGTAAGTATCATTCTTGAAATGAACACCAAGATATTTCGCACGAATTTGACTCACACTTAATAAGTTAAACTTCAAATTATCAATGAGAAAAACATTTTCAAAAAGAATTTGTACTTTAGATGAAATGTTACCTATAACAATGAATTTTCGTTTCTTGTTGTCTCCAAAGGTGACATGGCCTCCTTTCTTCTTGATATCACAAAGAAGAGATTTGTCACCCGTCATGTGCATTGAGCACCCGCTATCCATGTACCACTTGGACATCTTGGAAGAGATCATTAGAAGAGCTTGTTCCTACAAGAGATGAAAGAAACTTGATTGGTCCCCTTTTGGCTTTGGGTCCTTGAGTGTTAGACTTAACTACCTATTTCATTTTTTCAATATGCACTAATTTTCTAGGAAGACATCTAGGAGAATCATTGCCAAAAGTGTCACAATAATGACAAGCAAGATGTGCATTCTTAATAGAAGGAACCCAATTTTTAAAAGACACATGCTTGTTAGTGTTCAAAGTAGAAAAACTGGATGAAGCATGAGTACTAGCATGATATCCAAGTCCACTTCTATCATAAAAAGGCCTTTGAGAGTTTAAAACCATGTCTAAACTTTCCTTACTCTTGGTAAATTTGCTAATAGTTTCACTAAGATCATTGATTCTTTTGTTCAAGGCCACATGCTTAATTTTAACTTTCTCATGCAAGTCATTTTTCACAGTCTTAGCATTTTGAAGTTTACTCTTAAGCATTTCAATTTCAGCATTTTTTTCATCAATTGACTAGCTAAGTCATCATTCTTCTTTTTCAAATGCATGCAAAGCTTAGTTTATTTTTCAAAGTTTAAAGTAAGAATTCTATATGAGCAATCAAATCACATTTATTCATGCTATCAAGACATTCATCATCACTTTCATGCTTTTCACTTCCACATAATGAGATGTTAGATGAGAAACTTACCTCTTCATGGAATCCCATGAAGCACATTTGAACCACCTCTTCAACATCGAAGTTGACCTTGTCCCAAGTTTCGGCTATGAATGTTTGCTTCTTGCCCTTTTTCTTTTGAAGCTCTTTCTTCTTTTTTGGACATTCACTCATGATATGACCAATTTGTTGACATTCATAACACCTAGGACCACCTCTCTTCTTCTCATAAGTTTTGCCCTTTTGAAAATTGTTCTTTTTAAAAAGAGTGAATTGCTTAAACTAGCACGAACCTTTGTCTGAGTGCAATTTTTACCACAAAACTTTTGAAATAGCTTTTTCTACCACAAACTTTTTGAAAACGTGACACTACGTAGCATTCCGTCCAAGGGCTCCGTTAAACCCCTAACGGCAATTTTTTGGCGAGGGCAAAAATGTCCATCGGTAACACTGTTCATCGAATTTGTAAATTGGCCCCAACTTTTTAGTTTTCTTAAATTATGGTCATAACTTATTTTTTTAAAAAAAGAAAAATATTTATATTTTACTAATATATAATAATATTCAGAAAAATTAACCTTTTAGTTATATGATTATAAAGTAAATTTTATTTGTTGACAAAAATGTAAAAAATAAAAGATTGGGGGTTCGTTTGATAATAAAAGTAAAATAATGGATATATAAGACAAAGGAACATGGAAATGGACAGTTTTTCCCTCAAAAAGTCTTTTCCGTTTGTGGGTTAACGGAGCCCTTGGACGGAATGCTACGTAGTGTCACGTTTTCAAAATGTTTGTGGTAGAAAAAGGTATTTCAAAAGGTTTGTGGTAAAAATCGCACTCAGGCAAAGGTTCGTGCTAGTTTAAGAAATTCACCCTTTTAAAAAACTTTTTAAAGTTATTAGCTAAGGGGTACATCTCATCAACGGAGAGTTCCTCATTGCTTCCTTCATTTTCTTCCTCACTTTCATTCTTAGAAGATTTGAGTGCAAGATTCTTTCCTTTAGAGCTAACTCCATCAAAAGACCTCAACTCTTGAATTTTGATAGTATGTTTTGTTGGTTCCTCTAGAGCTCTAGTAATAGAAACTTCACAGGATTTAAAGACACTCCGTCTTTAAATCCTGTGAAGTTTCTATTACTAGAGCTCTAGTGTTATACTCTTTAGTGAGACCATGTAGAATCTTTCGATTCATTTCATTGAGTGGGTAAGTTTTGCTATGGACTTCAAGATCTTTGACAAGGCCATTGAACCAACAAAACATACTATCAATGGTTTCACCTATTTCCATTTTAAATGCTTCGTATTGAGAGACAAGGATAGACTTCCTTTACTCTTGAATACTTGCACTACCCACATGGTACTCTTGGAGTTTTTGCCAAAGAGTTTGAGCATTCTTACATCCCTTGATGCTACTTGACTTTTGAATGTTTAAGGCATTATAGAGAACATTCAAGGTCTTTGCATTAAAGAGAGATTTTTCTTATCATCATTCGTTAGCTCACTCCTTAGTTTATCTCTAATGGTTTCATCACTATTGGTGATGAGGATAGGTATATCACATTCCTCAACAATGCACCATAGCTCATAATCCACAGAAATTAAGAAAGTCTTCATCCGTTCCTTCCAACCACTAAAGTCGGTTCAACGAAAAAGTGGAGGCCGAGTGGCAAAATTTCCTTCATTGAATGGAGTTGCTTTAGAACCCATTTGAGCTACCTCAAGGTAATTAGCCTTTTGTTAAGGTTCTACCTCTGATACCAAATGAAATTGCAACTAAATTCAATAACCAAAGAGGGGAGGTGTGACTTACGTTGTTTTTAAAACTTTTCTTTCTAACTATTGCAATAGTTTTGTGAATGAGTGAAGTGAAAATAATTTTAAAGATTCTGGTGAAGTAAGAACAAGATATTAATGTGGTTCAACTTTCCTACCTCAAGGAAAGTCTAATCCACCTTCCAAACAACTTGTTTGGTTTCCACTAACTCTAGATTCTTAAAGGTGAATCTAAAAACCTTTACAAAAGTTATCTCTCAAGATCACCCTCTAATCTACTCAAACTATAGTTGATTTGTTAGACAATTACGCAATACTTTAACTCCTTCAAACCTCTTGAAGCAGTTCAAGACTTGCCTCAACAAACAACAAAGGATAATGCTAGAAACTAGCTAACTATTACAATTAAAAAACTGAAATGAAACAATGACAATAAGAGATTACTTTTTCTTTGATACTTAGAGAATTTTGAGATGAAAAGAGGTGTCTTGAATGTCTTCAATCACTTGTATTTATAGCTGAAGGTTGAATTTGAAAAGAGCTCTATTTTCCTGTTGAGAAAAAGCTCAGTTTTCCCGTTGATAAGGAGACAAAACCCACTGCTTTTGCTTTTCATTTTTTCTGGTTCGAGACCGGGTTTGACGTCAAAGCTTCGACTTTGAGGTTTCGTAAAATTTGAATTTTTGGCTTCAACGGGTACTCTATTTGGGGCAACTTGCATTTAATGCATTTGGCGCATTCTTCTTTTTCACTGGCTTCGATGTCGAGACCCTATCGACGATCAAACTCGAAACTTCAATTAATTTCAGGATTTCTCAACCCGAGAGCTTGATTGCTGTCGATTGCCTGTCGAAGTCAATACTTTCTGGCGAGCTTTTATGTTGAGACCCGGTTGACCTTCCAGCTCAACACTTCATTTAATTTTGGAATTTTCAACCTGAGAGTTTGATTGCTGTCGGCTACCTGTTGACTGTATCGAGGTTGAAGCTTTCTGGGAAAGCTTCATGTCGACGACCTGTCGAGACTGGGACTCAAAGGTTTCTGGGCTTTTGGTTCCGAACTCGATCTTCTATGTTCAAGACTTTCTGGGTTCAGTCTCGAACTCGATACCCTGTCGAGGCCGGTTTCGAATTCTACGCTTTCAGCTTAAGTAAACTCAATAATCCTCTTGTCATTTTTGTTTGATCATCATTCAAAACATAATGATTTTTAGGCCATAGGTCTAATAGTTTTATTCCTTTTCACAATTTTTTGTCCAATTTTAGTTAAATGTTGAAAATATTTCTTTTACTTAATGAAGAAAATTTTTGTTTTAGTTAAACATCTTAAATTTAATATTACAAAAATGTACCCTAATAATAAATTTGTTTTAGGAATCTACTTTTACTGTAGATCCATATGGTGTTTAATGGATGTTAATTTGAAAAAGTATGACATAAATATTTATATTACTTTTATGGTAATCAGTTTTCAATAAGGGTGAGAAGTTTTTTTAATGATTTTTTACAACATAGATAAAATTGTGTCACATTGATAGATATGAAAATTATGAGTTTGTTTTAATTATAATTTGATTGTGAAATATGAATTCATTAGAGCCATATATATATTGTTATATTTACAATATTACTTTTAATACTTTTTAATATTTGAAAATTAGTTATACATATTTACTCTAATATATAGTTTGAAATTTTAATACATATTTGGCTTACATCTTTTAAACCATCCTGTGTTTGCTGGTGTGTTTGACATTTGCCCCATGTGTTTCATAAATATATCTTTTGCCCCCTGTGTTCTTTTAAATACATATTTTGCCCCCCATTTGACCACTAGTCAACCATTTAAAAGGAAAATAAAGACATCCATGCCCTTACACTTTATTATAGCATAATTATTACAATTCTTTAAATATTTTATATTTTTGAACAATAAAGTTTATATTTTTATTAAAATATACAATACTACAATTTTTATTTTAATTTTCACTATTTTGTTCGTTTAGATTTAAGTTCCTTTTAAAATTTATAAAAAAAAAATTCAAGTGAATTAAAATATATTAAATTTGACTAAATGGAAATTTTTAATATATATTAATATATTCACTTAACTATCAAAAATATATTGGATAAATTATGATATTTTAATTTTAGAACATTGTGAGAAAATTTTAATGAGTTTTAAAATATAATTTTAAATATGACTCTTTTGTTAAAACGAAGAGAGTATATAATAAAAGTAGAAATAAATTCAACAATATATTATTATAAAGTTTAAAAATAATTTTTCCATTTTATAGGTTTTTGATATTTCAAACCAACAATAAATAAAATTTGTATCAACCAATAATGTAAATTTCGTAAAAAAATCATCTATAAATTTGAAAAAAAATTATGAAATATATAGAACCAATTTCAACTAAATTAATATAATATATTTTTTAAAATTAAATAAATTTTAAAATTTAAATTTTCTCATCATTTAACATTTTAAAATATTTTCTTCATTTTAATACAAAATTAATAATTAAATAAAATACCAAAATATATATGTAAAATAAAAGGGCAAATTCCTTAAAACACCCCCTGT